>PNEQ01036316.1:0-82317 GCA_003012365.1 Medauroidea extradentata | reverse complement strand
ATATAAATATATATATATATATATATATAAATATATATATAAATATATATATAAATATATATATATATAAATATATATATATATAAATATATATAAATATATATATATATAAATATATATAAATATATATATATATAAATATATATATATAAATATATATATATAAATATATATAATTTTTTGTAGTTTTGTACCTAGGAGCATCTTTTACCAGCAAGTCTGTCTGATCCTGGGACGAAATGTAATTGTGTAAAATATTTTATTTTGTTAAATAAAGTTTCTTTCTTCCAAAGAACACGGGACTGCTTGCTACGTCGATACCTGCTCTGCGCTGAAGCTAATGCTGCTCCTTTTCAACATTTATTGTTACACTCTCATCAAAAAAAAAAAAATAAAGTACTCTAAACAATTACCATTGGTGTCTTCTCAATCACACCCAATATTCCCTGAATACTCATTACTCCTAAACTATTTGTTTCCGACATATGGTTATCTGACGAAATATGTTTGTATTTGTCTCCATCTTCCCTGTTACTTTCGACATTGAATTTTTGAACATCCTGTATAGAGTACAGAACACGTGCTGCGCGACTTTGCCAGAGAGTTGTCAGGAAAAAAAACCTTTACCTCGCATACCATTTATCACATTTATCACCGAGGACAAATCGCGAAAATTAATTTACTGCCAAATCAGTTATCTGAATTTTGGATGTGACAATTACCTCTGACCTTGGCCATACGCTAGAAAAATGTTCCGTTCTCGAAACATACACGCGCTTCGCTCAAAGCTTCTAAGAGGGTTCAGTTGCGATTTAGAGGACAACTAAGGCCATGCTCAGTACTTTTTTTCACATCGGTGCAAGTAACTCTAATGCTTTCAAAAAATTTAAGACTGTGCAGTCATACAATGCACAATGTATGTAGGGGTTTGTTTGCAGAATACAAACCAGATAATCAGCAAAAAAACGTTTTGTTTGATTTGAGTGTATTTTCGTAACAAAATCTGTGATGACTGTATGCAGAAATCTACAAAACTTTAGAGTTTATTTCTACTAAAATATTAGAGCACAAGTGAAAATATTAGAGAGAAAACAATGTAATGATTTTGATGTCGTTATTAAAATGCGTTAAAAATATTATCACTATCATGATACAACTACCCGAGATGGCCTTGTGGGACTCGATATGTTTGGTTTGCGCTAAGGTGTCTTGAAATGTGTTGCAGCGAGTTGCGAGATTTTGTGACGAAACTATTAATCGTGCATTACATTCGCATATCTACGAAAAGAACACACGCTTAAAACTGTCTCCATAAATTAAAAAAAATGTAATACGCTTATTAAAAGAACTCGATTTTTTAACCGCTCCAAATGACAAAAACTGCTTTTCCAGACTGCCGTATCTGTGGAAATTCCAACCGTATTCAAGCAACACAAAATTTGAAGGCGCTCGACTTTGAACCATGCTTTACATAGATTATATTATATAGTCAATGCTTAAAATCCCATAGGTAAGAGAATACTAGTAAAAAACTGCACGCCAGCTGAGCGATTTGTGCGTAGTAGATATTACATACACCACGTGGTTCTGGAAGGGTAGCAGTGGCGGGTTGGGGGGGGGGGGCATGGGGCTCGGCCTCCCTCCCCATTTTAAGGTCAGATTTATTTTATTTTTTAATTTTTATAATTTATTTTTATTAGCACTGTTAACTTTTTAAAGACCTAATTTACTTTAAAATTTTCTTATGTAATTAAATTTTTTGTGTGTGAACTCCCTTAAAAAGCACAATTTTGCATCTCTAAAATAAAAATTTTCCCGGGAGAGGACCTCCTGAACCCCAGATTTTTACTTGGGGTGTATGTACACACACTTTTTAAGGTATAGGCCCCCCTTATCCCAATGCTGGATCCGCCATTGAAGGATAGTATATGACCCTCCCCCATACTCGCACCAGTAGTCCTACGTACGCGCTCCTACTTTATACCATGCCAGCCTGTACAATATTTACATTATATTAGAGTGGGATGTCTTCTACAAGGGGAAGTGGGGAGATAGAATACGGCGATGAATGACACGTAGGAACTGTAGTAAGAAACGGTACTTATTTTACCTTCCTCGCCTTACAGGTTTGAGGTCGACTAATCCTCTGAAGTAGGACGTTAACACATTTTACGTGCTGATGAGAAATCTTAATTTGCGGTTTGTATACCATGACCTTGAAGGCGAAAAGGCCGCAGACGCGAATGCAAGTGCTTTTTTTTTTTTAGACCGCGATGTGTTGCATAAGAGCAACATGCCTCGTGTCTCAGCTGCTGAAGGGAAGTATATCATCGCCAAGACCAGCAGTTATATAACTGTCCGTCGGTTAACCTCTCATCACTTCAAGCTTATTAGAGTGGCTCTGACGTGAGCCCGTCACCCGGAAGACATACTGTTATACACACGCAGCAAATTGTCTCCCTTCATTCTTATATCCTCTCACGTCAACAGCAAGATGCAGTACTTATAATGCGCCAACTAATAAGAAAACCTTATCCCTCGATATTTCGTACAAGCTGAATAAACAATTGTTTTGCTTACGTTAGTTGATTGTGGTTCAAAATTAAAACTCATCTTTCGTCATCTCTCACAGATTCCTTACATTATAACATGTTCTAAGGAAAATGCAATTGGCATGTTTTCTGCCAACTTGCACATAATAAGTTAAGATTTTTAAATGTTTGTTGCAATTACAATACAATAAAATTTAATTGCACATAATAAGCTAAGCACAAATCTACGACTCGTCCGACATAATCGGGTTAAAAATATAAAGGCTTGGTTGTTTCATACGTAATGTATGCAAATCAAGCTTATTAACTCCTAGCTTGTACTTTGCTAGTCACTACGCCAGATTTTTATAGCGCCGTTGCATGCTTCAAGTTTAAACGGCATGGAAAAGTAAAAATGTCGACATAACGACTTTAATATTCCATCGTCGATAAAATCTTAACTACTAATCACAATCTAAAAACTAATCACAATTCTACAGCACTAGCCAGTAATTATGTTTTTTTTAATAAAAAACTAAAAACTTCTTTTTTTATATAGAAAAGAAAAGGCATGAAAAAACAAATTCTATAAAAATAGAACACTGCAATTTTTATACTTTTCAATATAATATCCAGGTCTCTGTAACAACAGAATTTAAAAAATACTTACGGTTTGATGTGAAAGTAATTTTATCATCTACAAACCTACGCGCGATGAGGATTTCGGATGGCAAAATTATTTTTAAATAAAAAACGCGAGTATTATTTAAAATCGGTAATTGCAGAGGCCTGTACACTATCATATAAAATTATAAAAATTACAGTTTTCCATTTTTGTAGATTTTGTGATTTCAACCCTTTATATTTTCTAAAAACCTGTTTTAATTTTCATGAAAGAAAAGCATAGTATCGCCTAGTGCTGTGTAAACAGACGTTCGGTAGTAAAATATCTACACGGTAAAAAAATCCTGTCAAATTGTGATGAGTAGTTCAGATTTTATCGACGATCGAATATTACAGTCGTTGGCTTGATATTTTACCTTCCCATACCCCTTAACTCTCGGTATGTTACAGCACTAGTGTCAGTTCTTTTTCTAGGTTAAGATGTTACTGTAGTCATATGTTATTATAGGTTATTCGGGATAAAATGATCACTAAAAATTTGACCATTGAAAAAAAATCACTACCTGTTACGCATGTAATTCAACATGCTTGTATGGTTGGCAGCAAATCACGCAAAATAGTTCCTTGTATTTTCCTATTTAAATACAACATAACAAACAAAATCATCCGAAATCGATAATTTAATTTTATATAATTAATAAACTTTTTTTTTATCAAACTATATACGTTCCACCCGAGTGCACAATTTATCTTACACATGCAAACATCAAGTGCCGTGTCCAGAGACGTTATGACAGTTCGCGTCGTTGTCCTTTACGCGCGGAAAGATACGAATTGGGTGGAAACAGAACTTGTTTTGAGTGCTCACTTTATTCCGAACCGCCTATATGGTTGTATGTTCTGATACAACAGTGTTTAACCGTGAATTTTGCACTCTGAACTCTTGGCGTTAGGAGTGGTCTGTAAATTCGTGTAACCGTAATGGAAGATTCATGTTGGTTAATGACTAAGTGTATTAAGAGTCCCTCAAGCCACCTGACCCAAAATTCACCTGCTCAAAAAACATTCCGCCTAAAAGTCGCATGACACGAAACTATTAGTTTAAACGTCACTTAGCCTGAACTTCACGTGCGTGAAAGTCGTTTGGCCTTAAAGTCAAACGGCCTGAAATTCATATGGCCTAACTACATTTGGCCTAAAAATTACTTGGCATTAAAGTCATTAAGCCGAGAAATCACTTTTCGTGAAATTTAATTAGATAAAATATGTTGCCCTGAATATAATTTGGCCAAACAAACATTTGGTCTGAAATTTTTTTTAGTCAAAACGGAGTATACCCGATGTTAAACGTGACAAGGAACGTGCAGCGGGACATCCCACTAACTGCGAAGATGATCTAATATTGTACCGGTAGTTTCCCAGTTCCAAGACAAACTACTTACAGCTAGCTGCTCTCGGTATGGCTAGTTAGAAGTTTAACAACTTAAGTTGGCCGCCTGGTTGGACGTAATTTTGAGCGTTCTACGCCTACAAGTGCGTGTGTGACAAGGACTAACTGCCTGTGCATCGCGCCTCACCCTAACTTCCAGGCGGACGTCACAGAACGTGCGTACAGACTTCTCGTCGATAGTTTTATGTCTACTTACTCGAGGGAATGAAGTTGATCGAAGTCACGGTCAAAAGAGCTGCGTTACACCTGTTAGTTGAACACATCCGTCAGTATGTTGGGTCGTATTAAAACAGAAATGTTTTCCACGTCACACGCCAAAATCGAATAAAATCGAAGACACTTCTAGTCTCAAATGACGTAGATATCATAATTTATAATATTTGTTTATCACCACATCAGCTCTAAACACTGGTGACATTCTATCAATTACATGGACATTTGCACGAATTTTGCTATTAATTGTGCATGTATAACAAGTACTTTAAGAACGAAAGTTAATTTAAATTAACGAGTGTCAAATATCGCATAAAACATAAGCTGCACTTGTTACAATACTTCGCATGCTGTTACCGCTTGGAAAATTCACGTAAACATCGATAATATTACTGATAATTGCCAACTTGCGCTAAGGGGACAATAATTCCTATATATATGAAAGAGACTACGAAAACTTAAAAATAAAGGTCTTAATATTATAGGCACTTCTCAACCCCCCCCCCCCCAAAAAAAATAAATTACGACTTTTAACTCCCGCGGCTGTGCCCACCAGGAATCGAATCCAGCGTTTAGCAGACAGACACATCAAGCAAATGTTATGACATTTCGTTAGAAATATTTTATGTAATGCAAATACTTAGTTCTTGCCCACAGCGATGCTCAACATCAACAGGGATCAAGGTTTTATTTCACACTGTGGGATAGTTTTTACGCATTTTAATGGTTCAAAAATAAAAATAAAACATTTCTGAATTTTGGAAATTTAAAGATATTCCGAATATCATTAGAAAACAAAATAATATGTATTAAAGACGGATTTTAAAAACTTGGGATCAGTTTTTCTGTATAGTTACGTCAAACATTTTTGAGAAAAAACTTGTACGTCAAATCAATAAAATAATAATACAAGAATTTTCGTAAAAACATTTTTAGAATAATTTAGGAGTACAGGCATTAATTAAACAGAGTACTGTATGCATTTTGAAGGCAAAGAAACACGCCGATCTCTCATCTGATTTGAAATAGATTGAAGAATCTGTAAAAATAAATGTTACGCAATATCACTCACCTTGAGGAGAGTTCGAAAAAAATTGTTTCTAAAAGCGAGAGCTTGCACATCGGAGTCTGTGTTGTTTCTCGGTCCAGCAGCTTGGTCCGTGTGTTTACAATAAACACGAACTAACTTTTTATAAATCTATACAGAAAACCGGTTCTACGTCGAGAAAAAAACGCAGCTATCGAACTCGTGATTAAGTGAGGACGTAATTGTAGGTATTTTCCTCGTTTATAAGGACAGCTCGCATATTGAGACGTGAACTATGACTCCACGCATTAAAAATAACAGGAGTAGCGGGGGGGAGGGGGATTGGGAGATCCCGGAGGAAATTCGGCAGCCGGGAATGTCCGCTAGTTTCCCATATTTAAAAATTGGGAGCGACCCAACCGTTTACATTAGTGGGAGGCGAGCGATCTGACCACCACACTGGCCTCTCCACACATGCTACAGTCAAAACACTTAAAAGGAAGTAGTAATATTAAGAGTAAGTGGACCTGGCGTGCGAGACGTGCTGTAGCGTAGTACGGTAAGTACTTTTTACTGTAGAACTATTAAAAAAATTTTCTAATCAGTTTACCTGCCAAAAGACGCACATCAAACTGTGTCACTATGGTTTTAAAAATGCCGTCCGCTAATTAAAAACATGAATTCCAAACTCCTCAAAAGTGCTAAAAATTACTTTCACGTTGCTGTAGCTGGAAAAATGTTAACGGTTATCGGGAAACCAAATCATAGAAACTTAAACTGGACTTAATCTCATACTTTCCAAAAATAAATTAACAGGGTCATCGCTTGAAGACCCCTTTGAAAAACGGTTTCTACGAAAACACTGTACGCTATGTTCTATCCATTTCAAGATTGCAACTTGTCACTGCGCCTGTTCGCGCGCTTGAACGCCTCCGCGTGTTTTGCCCATCGACTGGCGACAAGTGGAGAAACGGAATCGCGCCTCGTTTTGGAGGAAACGGAATCACGACGGACGTTGTAGTTGTCGTAAAAGTCATTATTAATCCATGCCATGCACATGTAGTATTTCTTGCGCACAGAGTGATATTATATAACAAAGGATTTAAAAAACGCAGCTGAATTAATCATTCAGTTGCGTTTTTTAAATCACCTATCCTGAACTAAAACACAGCAGTTTAGCGTAGGATCTATTTCCTGCCGCAACGACACTTGAGGAACACCTGTGACAGTGTTTACTTCTGCTGCAATCTTGGACTAGATACTGAATAGCCTAGTTTAATCCTTCGCGCTTACACTGTTAAAATTTTCCGTAAATTCACGGAAACATTTACAGAAAAGTACTGTAATTTTACGGAAGTGGCTTCCGTAATATTTTGTTTACGGAAATTTGTCCGTATTGCCAGTTTACGGATGTTTGACCGTAACATTCCATAAATTCATGAAAATATGTTTCTACGATTTTAAAGCGTATTTTACTGTGTTTCTTAAAAAAGTGGTATTAATAATAACTATGAATCCTAGATGTCAAATACAAAAGTTGTCTCTTATAAAGTTGATATCTTACCACTGCATGGAACTCATTTACTCAAACTGTCACTGTGGTTCTATTGTTAGAGCTTCTGTTGGCAATTATAAGGTCGTGGGTTCGAATCCCAGCAACCTAGAAAAAAATTTAAGGTTACTAAATAGGGAGTCAGAATGTCGATAACCCATAGATAATAAGAAAATTTAGTACTTCTAGAAAATTGAGTGCTAGTAGATTACAGAAATTCAGAATCTCTTCACTCATTCTATAACCAATCACACGCGGTTCCAATCTCTGAACACAAGACAGATTGTAATTAATTCCTACAGCGTTGTGTGGGAAAATAGTCCTTAGTTAATTAATTGCATGTTACACGAGGAAAATGTCTCTCGTTATGAGATGTCCTCGAGAATAAATATAATTTGATATAGCTACGCTCGTCCGTACCGTCGTTTGTGCACATTCCCCTGTGTTGCCAGCACCGAAGCGAATACATGTAAAAATCACCCAACGACGTTCTGTTGCACCACTTTTATCGCAGTTACCCACACTTGGTGGAGCAAATCTCGGTTAAACACCAAACAGTACGAACATAACCTCATTCAGCGACTTGTACCGTCATATTAATATTAAAACTTTGGGTACTCCCATCATTCAACACGAAAGAACATTCTCTGTGGCAGATATTCAAAAATTTTCCTACTAATGTGACATCACGAACTGCTCAAAACATTCGCGCAGTTCGTCAGGATTGTCGAGAGGGGAGGGCAAAAGGGGCACATGTTCAGGGGCCCGAAGCATGAGGGGCCCGTGACCGGGGCAGTAGGCTATGATACCACACGTTATTTTGCGTTATATTTTATGCAACAGAAAATTTATCAAGACGCACGAAGAAGTCATAACCCTAAATCAAAATCATCTAATTAAAATCTTGTTAGCAATATTTTATGTTTTTATCACGCACAACAAAGGAAACAATAGTAGGCGAGCGTCGATTCGGCGAGGGCTGAACTGCAAATATAAATATCCAGTTTACAACAGAGCATCGATAAGCTAGCCATTTCTCATTCGTTTGAATTATTTTCTGTGAACAATTTTGTAGCTTTTTTTTTTTGTGGTTTCGTATCTTTATTTCAGATCTCGCGGAACTAAAAAACTGGATGCTGCAGTTTAAATACACAAAACAGATACCATACAACGTGTCTGCGGGATCAATTTTGATGGAAAAAAGTTCATAAATGTTTCACAGGAGCAATAAAAAAAAATCACCGAATTAATTACGTACTAAACAAACAATTACTGCAGAAAAAATATGTGCGTCACCGGCGATGCACAGTCTGTCATAATGAAGAATTTTAATTTCTGACGAACAAATCTGAAGGTTCTCGTGTGAGCATTTTATATAGGGAATTGTTTTCCCATAGTTATACACAAGGCAGTTTGACTGTCGGTGAATCTGCCTGTGCTCAAGCAAACTATTAACAGAGCGAAACAATGTCATTCTCATAAAAAAAAAACCTGTATACAGACCTGCCGACACGGCTGTCAAAACTGTAATTCTTGGAAGTAACACATATACGCTACCATTTGAACACGAACTCACTACGAAAGAACATCAGCGGAATGCATTTTTGCACGATACCGTTCTCATAATATTTTCGAATAATGGCAGTTATTTTGCTACATATGACGTAACGTCCAGCTTGTCGGGCCGGTTGCAGTCGGCGATGGTGGAGCGACCAGCCAGCATTGTTGCCTGCGAAGACCGGTTAGCGACCAAGGACATCAAGCAACCCTACTTACCTAGCAGTGGATTAAGACTTATTATGTTGAATTTTTCTAAATTCCTGCCTGACTAAACATTTGGCAAGATATAATTGGAAATATTGCAATAGGGACGTAGCTAATTACTTTATCCTTCATTACATACATTGTATTCGAAACATTAAAGCACAACTATGAAATAATTAAGCTAATTTTAATAACATGTAAATTCTCTCTCACCAAATTGTAAACACTAAATAACTGCCAGTACCGATTGTATCCAATAACTCTCATCTAGTAGTAAAATGTAATATTTCTATAAAGCAACATTCCTGGTTATTCGTTACGTCCTTCATGTAATAAACATAAACGAATATTATTCACAGTAGAGGTGACGCAGCCTCTAAAGGGGGCCGCCTACCACGCGCTTAAAATGCGTTACAGTTATGTTTCTAAACAGGTTTTTTTACGAAACTATTCCACATACGCCCATTGTGATATCGTACGAAAAGAAAAAACTTCGGGCAAGATCGGAAGGTCATTGTTTAAACACCACGCTAATTACAAACACTGGTTGTCAGCCCTCCAACATAGTTAAAAAACTGTCTTTCCGAACTGTCATTCTTCAAAATATACTAACTAGATGTATGTGAAACTCAGATTGAGATGTGCACTGAACTTTGCTACAGACGTTCCACCAATAAAATTATAGGGTCACCGTTTAGTGACCCGTATTAAAAACTATTCAGCGGGAACCTTGCACGCTACTTCAGCGCTTGGATCTTTGAGGTGATGCAGCATTTGATGCGCGCTTCAAAGTCGACCTTACTGCTCTGTGTTTTTTTTAGCCTCTGAGGTGCAGGTAGGCGGCGTCCTTAATGCGGCCACCTAGATGGATGTATTTAACACATTCGACGCATAGAAATACGTAAGTGGTAAGGATGGCACACGCATCACACCTCACACTAGCATCCAGGCGCAGGTCACTAAACTGGCGTGGAGTCCTCTGGCCAACTCGCCTCTATGAGACAATTACTGGTTACCCTATCATTTTACGACGTAATACTAAAGTTTAGTTTGTATTGTACACGACTATACCTTTTAAACTATTATGTGCCATGATTATCATACCTAAAAAGGACTGCAAAAACACCCATTTAAAGAATTTACGCCCGCTACTAATTATGCTTTAATGAGTTGTGATGAACTTGAAATAGGTAAGCCCGCTTATCTTACCTTACCTTGGATACTGGATGTTTGATTTGTGAAGACTAAACATGTCATAAAAATACAGTTGGTCTACTTATACTGCAGTGAGTTACAGATTTTTTGTAATAAGTAATGATTAATATTGTTAGGCGCCACACATGTCACAACGCAATAATTAAAGGTTAAAATGTCCAGCTATTCAGTCGGCGAGTATGGTCTCAACCTCTCAGTATGCCCTGGGCCTTTCTGAAGAGAGTGTGTCAAATGTAAAGTTTCATACTAAAGCATTAAATTAAGTGAACAACACAGATATACAGTTTGTAACCAACAGTTCGACAAAACAAAACATGGGCTAACTTTTCCTTTGATGCTGCAATATTAATTCACGATTTATTTTCGTCAATTCCATACGTATGTATATTTCCGCTACTTACAAAACTTACGTGCTGAAAATATTCACAACATAAAAAATATTAATACGTCTTCTTCTGAGAGAAAATACAAAACTTTTTTATAGTTCTAATACCTCTATACCAACTTCATATAAAACAAATTTAAACTAAACTGCAAACAGATTTTTGATGTGCGCTCTTATTTAGGGGTAAAAAATGAATATCGTAAAAAAAAAGGTAGAAACTAGAGAGCACAACGATGGTACTTTGAAATTACGATAACATTGATATTTCAGGTACTTTGCTACTAATAGATCACTGCCCATGCCAGAAGATACGTGCATCTTGCAACTGGCCTCTTGAAAGTAGCACCATTTGATTCAGCTCTAATAATGTGTGCCATATTACACTAAGTACACAAACATTCTTACTTCATATTTAAATATTAAGTAATCACTGTATTAATTAAGTTACAAACACGAAGCAGTTTTACGGTTCTGCCTGAAACGTTTTATGTATGGCTTAATGGAATTACATTTCGGAACAAAATCACACTTCGACATTATGTTGAAAATCTCAACATTACGTTTGTAACTGTAGTATTTAGAAAACAAGCAGTAACCCTTCTAATCAAGAAGCGTTAGTAAAATATTGCATAAGTCAACTGTAATATTTACGAAGGAATATGTAGAAATAATTTTCGTCGAGAAGTTACTTTCAGTTTGGTGTTCGGCCTTATTGCTCAATTTTTGCATTTCAGTTGAAATATTATGTGTATTGCAAAGCCTTTTTAAATCTCACAAAGTTTGCCCTGAAGAAATACGTTTTAAAAGTTCAGCTTACAGCAGCTAGAGTTCAAATTCTAGTCTTTTAATTTTGCCGGCTTACAAGGGTTCTAACAAAATAATACAGTGGAAATTTATTTATTGTAAAAACCCCATACGACTTTGTGAGGCAGCCAATGGTCGATAATGTTCAGCCACACAGCTTCAGATGATTAATTTTCGAGTATGCTGAAATCAACACATTTTATTCATAACTCAACAACGTTGAACATACACATATTAACAAGTGACGGAAAGATAGAAATAGTAATGGCTGAATGGGAAAAAAAATTACAGTAGATTTAAAGAGTGCTTACTTAAGGGGTATGGAAAGGTACGATGTCGAGCGGGTAACTGGAACACTCAATAGTCAATAAAATATGAACTACTCATCAAATTTCGATGAGATTTTTTGCCGAGTAGATATTTTATCAGCCGACGTTTATATATATAACATTATGAGGTAGTATGCTTTACTTTCGAGTAAAAAATTAAAAACTGTTTTTAGAAAAATAAGGGCTTGAAACCACAAAATCTACAAAAATGGGAAACTGTAATGTTTATAATTTTTAATACGATAATGTCTGGACCTCTATAATAACAGAATTTCAAATATACTCTCTTTTTAATTTGAAAATAATTTTACTATCCGAAAATCTCTGCGCGATAGGTTTACGGATATTTTCATATGAAAACGCGAATATTTTTGAAATTATGTTATTATAGAGGTCCAGACATTATCGTATTAAAAATTATAAAAATTACAGTTTCCCATTTTTGTAGATTTTGTGGTTTCAAGCCGTTATTTTTCTAACAACCGTTTTTAATTTTTTACTCGAAAGTAAAGCACACTACCTCATAATGTTATATATATAAACGTCAGCTGATAAAATATCTACTCGGCAAAAAATCTCATCGAAATCTGATCAGTAGTTCAGATTTTATTGACGATTGTGTATTCCAGTTACCCGCTCGACATCGTACCTTTCCATACCCCTTAAGAGCGCCGCCTACCGCTCCTGAGAGGCTCAAAAGCGACGGAGCAGTAAGGTCGACCTTGAAGCGCGCATCAAATGCCGCGTAGCCTCAACGAGCCAAACGCTGAACTGGCGTGAACGTTTCTCGAAGAACAGTTTTTACTATGGGACACCAAGCGGTGACCATATAATTTTATTTATGGAATGTTTGTAGCAAAGTTAAGTGCAGGTTGCAATCTGAGTTTCACATACATCCGGTAAATAAATTTTTAAGTACGGAAGTCTGAAAAGACAGTTTTTAGCCATGTTGAAGGGCTCGGAAACAGTTTTTTTTAATGCGTATGGCGTTTTAACAATGAGGTTCCGACCTTGTGTGAAGTTTGTTTTCTGTTCGTACGTTGGCACAACAGGCACACGGGGTATATTTGCGTAGAAAAAACCTGTTTACGAACACACTGCAACGCATTTGAAGCGTGGGGTAGGCAGCCGCCTTAACAGTGATAGCCTATAAATGACCTCTCGAGAGAAAAATATGTTTATTTTGAATTCCAACGAAAGCTCCCAAGGTCAATTTCCTTATCTCACTGAAACACATGTATTATCTTCCGAGAAACTCGTCACAGACCAGTCTTGGCTGGATGACTACGTCCCACGCACAATTTGCCGCCAAGTGCATTTGCTCATGCAGCGGTTGGCTAGCCTTCTGCTCTGTTTGCAGTCACGCACACGTATGAACAAACTGGTGTTTGAAATCCATGTATTCGAACCCCCATCAAAGTTCCGCCAAAAAGTGGTGTTCTCGCCCTTCTTTCACGAAGCACTGTAATGTTTCTGTGCCAACAATACAATACCTGGCATGTGTAGGCAAAAACTGCTACAAACCCAATTCAGTCATATAGGACGCTTGTAAACGCATCTTGCACTCTGAAAAATGCATCCTTTCCTGTGCTACAGTTTTTCAGAACCATTTCACATATTTCAACCAAGTAAACCTCAATAAACTTACTTCCAAGCAACTCCATACTTCCTCCATGCATATTACACACCATCTTTGGCGTTTTTTGGATATGATTTTCTGTAAAAAGGGACCAAAATTAGGATGGTAACGATGGTAATATATTCTTGGTACAAATTGCAATACTCACCTCAGATGCGATGTATTGCAGTCACCGATTATTTGAAAGGTTTTTTTTATATATAATCTGTGCATTCTTGCGACTTGAAACAAGAGGAACTTTTCTGTTAACTAAGATGTACTGTTCAGAATGGCAACTTAAAATGTTCAAAACACCAAAACATTACAAAAGTTCTAGTCAATAAGAGGGTGACCACACCAGTATATTTTCATGAACGAGAGAGTTTTAAAGAATTATTTCTTTATGGGTTAAAGATCTCAATGATACTCATCATTGTGCAAAGAATTGTTATTTAACTCCACGTCATTTCCGATATTTTGTCAAAATACAATTTTAAAATTTGATTTTCAAGGGTGAATTTCTCTCTTTAGAATTGGGCTATGAGAAAATTTCATTGGATAGTAAAACCTCAATTTTGATAAGGAATCACCGCCCAAAGTTTGTAATATAGGTTAAGAAACGCTCTTCCCGAAGTTCAATTATTGAAATCACCTCGTTGGTGAGAGATAATTCCCAGCCCTCTACGATGTAACCAAAAGTGTCAGCATATTAACAAGTTCGTTCGGTTCATGCCAAAAAAACGCAAGTCAAAATTCTTGCTCTCCCTAGCTTCCTCAGCCCTTCACCAGTTTCCACTGCTAGTTCACTGAAGAGCTCTGAGAAAATGTTAATTTTAGTGGAAGAGATTCAAAATGTCTGCGCGAATCCGTAGTAGTTTACCACATACGACCCCAGGGGCCGTGGTTGACATAGCGGCTAGGGCGCTAGCCTCCCATCTAGGAGACCCGTGGCGGGGTCGCCAGGGTTTCCGCCACGTGGAAATCTTCCCTGAAGTTACAGTTGACCGGTGGGTTTTCTGAGAAGTATCCCACCCTTCTATGCTGACGCTGCTCCACTCTTATCTGACCGTAGTAGGATTCATGTTGCTCGCACAAATGCAGACTATTTTTTTTTTTTTTTCAGTCAGGTAACAAAGATAGAATGTTGTGATTCTTTAACATTGTCAAAAATACTTGAAATGCTAGAACAAATAAATTTAATTTCTAAGACCACGGATCTTCGACGTAAAACAAACGAAACTTTGGCGCCTTGCCACAGTTAATTTCTTTCGAAACTAGTTCGTTGAAAAAAATTTCAATGACTCTACAAATAATCCTGAAATTTCAAAAATTATGGTTTTGAAACTGGCTGTAATTGCTTTGTAAACATCGAGAAACATCGTTATTAATTTTATTTGAAGGTTGCAGATAAATTCCTCGTAAATTGTAGAATAGTTATTAGTAGCAAACATTACAAATTTTCTTTTGTAAATTTATAGACAATTTAAAGAGCAAAAAGAGCGTGGTGGACTACTCACTTTGCCAGCACAGTCTGTTTCCACGATACACCCCAATTTGTTTCAATGTTTTAAAGGCAATAAAAATAACTAGTAATACTGACGGTTTATCAGGTTAAATCAGTGAAGGACGTTGAAAATGTGCAATAAATTTAAGATATTGTTACTCATTAGGAAATTTAATTAACTTCTGTTGCGATAATCATCAGGCAGCCTTTCCTGCACAAAAATTACACATGAAAAATTTGCAGGTCTCGCCTGCCGACAGGGTCAATTTGCATTGTGTGACGTCTTGGGGAGGAGGGGACTCTTAAATATCGCTTTTCATTGGTGCAACGCAACATTTGCACCGGTCTTACGTCTGATTGAGCTGTATTGGAATTAAATATGAAAGTGCAAGAGGACACGTAATTGGTACGAAATATTTGCAAATATATATTATATAATAACTTAAGTTTTTTTTATTTTTTTTTATTTTCATTTATTATCCGTTTAGTCTTTTTTATTTGACCAGATTCAATTTTTTGGAATTTTATATTGTGTATGTTACCTGTTGATTAAAGCATAATATGCTTATTTGTGTTTTTCTATTATCTTTAGTTTCTTTGGCAGTGATTTATTTCGCAATGGAGTACGTCCAAGCAACTAAATCCAACCATGCAAATATACGCATATAAAATACTTCGACACAAGTACATTTACTTTGCTCGCGCATGCACAGCTTAAAAATCATGGGGGTTATTCAGTTTGAACTGTAACCGTTGGTGCGAGTGAAGACCCGTTTTGTTTCACCTGTGCTGCGCTGCACCGGAGCAAATTGCAGGTAATGATATTTTTTTAAAGTAGGTTTGCCGTTTCTCCGACATCAGTATCACACACAGGTAATGGTAAGAGAAATCGACCACGGCCACCGTTAAGGCCAAGATCCATCATTTCTACTGCTTTTACGAGTTAAGTTGTTGAAAAGTTTTACTACCAACAATTTATACTACATTTACTAATTTTTTTTCTATAAATCGTATATACAATTGGCTAATAAGTTCATTGAAGGGTATGGAAAGGTAAGATGTCGAGCGAACGACTAGAATATTCAATCTTCGATAAAATATAAACTACTCATCACAATTCGATGGGAATTTTTTTTTCGAGTAGATATTCTATTAGCGGATGTTTGTTTATATAGCACTGGGCGGTAGTATGCTTTGCTTTCGAGTAAAAAAAGCTAAAACAGCATTTATAAAAAATAAGGAATTGAAACCACAAATCCATAAAAATGGAAAACTATAAATTTTAGTGCGATAATATCCAGGACTATTATAATTATAATAACAGAATTTCAAAAATATTCACCTTTCGATTTTAAAATAATTTTACTTTCCGAAAAACCTCTGCGCAAGTGGTCCCAGCCATGGGCGTGCCTTGCCCGGGGGGATGGGGGGGGGAGACATGCCCCCCCCTCCAAAAAAATTATATAAAAATTAAAAAAAAATGGAAACATTAATATTCCTACCAGAGGTATAATTAAAGTTTATACATAAAATCTGCTTAAATAGCCTCTGCTTTACATTTTGCAATCGAGACTTTCCCAGGTGAGGAACACTCCCCTCCCTCTTTATTTTTAAAGAGGCGATCAACATATCGGCCTCTGGATATGCTTGTCCCCCCCCCTACTCCAGGTTTAACTGCCGCGCACGCCTATGGTCCCAGGGATTTTTGGGGAACCATGGAAAACCGCAGTAAGGATGGCTGGAGACGGGTGATCGAACCCGAGATCTTCCTAATGCGAGCCGAGCAACTCTGCCGCTGGGCGACCTCGCTCGGCGAGACGACAGAGGATCGTTGAACAAATAGTGTGAGCGTGTGTTGAGGTGCGCCCCGTCATACTGAAGGCGACGGCTAATGTGGTCGACGGGTTACATAACTCTTGTGTGTGTGTGGGCCAGCGGCGACCGACAGCACGTGCGGCCGTGGTCCTTGACCGACGTGGATCCTCTCCAGGGAGGCGCGGTCACAGACTTGTCTTCAAACAAGGTCTCGACAATGTCGGCCGCAGTGAGGGAGCGCCGGACGCCGCGTGCAGCAGCATTCCAAGCGCCTCCTCTCCTAAACTGATCTCGTGAGTGCATTGCATCACCTACCCACAGGAAAAACACAACACGTGTTACTACGTCACGTGCAACCTGGGCTACGTGACCAAACTAGTCTCATTAATACGATGAACGGGAAAAAGCGACCACGAGTTGGCCAAGCTAAATTTACAAGACGGAGCAATTAGAACTTGAAGGTCAGACTTTTCATCGGCGATTCTTTAGTTAATTCAGTACTGCATTTGTTTTCTCTACGCTTTAGAAAAAGCCGAAAGTATGTAGAAACGAGGATCATCTACATATAAATAAACATGTAATGTTGTTTAATAAGTGTATTTTTAAATGTACACGGACATTTGAATATTCACATCTTTGTTAACTTTGGAAGCAGTAAGGTAAACTTCAGACATTTGAATTTTTCTGATAAGTAGGCCTTTTACACTTTCTGCATCACAATTTGTGTTTTCATCAGTAATCTTCAAGTAAATAAATTACTCAATGAAAATAAACAGCGTATGATGAAGACGTACCGGAAAGAAGGGTACAGGTAAAATCATGCTGCTGCCTAAACATAGCCCTCCACAGCGCACTACGCACTATGCATAGCACGTCTGCTACACATCCGCGTTTGACGACGGCACGTGGGTATGAACATGCTGATGAGTGTCGCTCTACTACCCATGAGAAGGAAGGGGGACACGCACATTTTATTCCTTCCGTCCTGCGTATCGTCGAAACCCCTGTATCCAGGATCATGCACTTAGGGCGCGGTGTACCGCAATTTTCATCATTTTTATATTTTTTATTAGTACCAGATATTTTTTTCTTATTTTAGACACAAAATGTGAAGCTAATAAAAATAAAGAATAAAAATTATTTGTATTTAAAAAAAAATGCTGGAACTGAAAATAAAAATTTAACAAATTGAAAATAAAAATTTAATGAATTAAATTTTTTTTAATACAAATAATTTTTATTCTTCATTTTTGTGAGCATGACATTGTAGCCTGCAATGTCTTTATCCATTGTGATTTTTTGAGTTTGGTATATCATTTGGTTTTAGCGTAGTCCTTAAAACGGAAACATGCAAAATATTACTAACAAGCCATTACGTGGAAACTATGAGAAATAAAAAAATTTCATAAGAGCCAATAGTTACATTGTGTGTCTAAAATAACAAAAAAAAAAAATCTGGTACAAATTAAAAAAAGGTGATGAAAATTGCGGTAGACCGCGCCCCTAACAACAACAAATTACACAATGCTCGACTTCATAAAAATAATTCAACTAGTATTTTTTTAATTTGAAATTCAATAAAAAATAATTAGAAACACATACACGATCAAATGTAAAAAGGTAGCATTAGTACACTCACAAGTACAATTCTCACTAAGTAATAATACACACTACAGACCACAACAATTACATATTCACGATATTAACATGAATACTATGCTACTGGAGTGGGAGGGAAGTCTAGCTACAAGGACGGGTCTAGTAGATTGAGAATATTTTTCTTAATCTAGGCAAGCCTATTTCATTTTGATTGATTTGTTTAATTTATCAGGAGTTAAAAATAATAAAATTTTCGTTTTGGCACGGGTAAGGGTACCCGACGGCAGGGCATCACACCCCAGGTTTGAGCGACTTTATGAACTGAGTGCCCGTACGTGTCTGCGAGACCCTATGATGCCGAAAAATGAACGCCCACGTTCACGAAGTTTCCAACACGTCAAGAATCGGAATCGACCCTGGACCGACGTGATGGCCACTTGACCGCCGCAGTAAGGTAACATTCATCATTTAATAGGCCTATATAAATTATAGGGTCTATATAATATCCAGTGCTTCCAAAACATGACCTTTGGCCGGAAGCACTGTAGCGCGTCCGAGACCAAGTAGAGCAGTCACTAAGGACGACAAAGACATGGGTTTAACACTTCTTCTGCACCTCTAAGCGCAAGTCACTGCGTGAACTTCTCGCTGATAGCACGCCTCTGTTTTCTTTTTATTTAAACTTTTTTTACACTCAAACGTAAAAAGAACCATCAAAAAACACTGTTTACGCCATTTAGACCCGCGAGAATGTACGCTTAAGATATTAGTGCGGGACCTGAAGCAGGTATACCTATGCGCCAAGTTCTACGAATGATATTTCTAAGCAAGCGCCACTCGCGCAAGTTAAGCAGTTTTGGTTGGTAAAACTGCTATCCGCCGAAGTTACGCAAACCATCCGGCGGCATGGGCAGGCGACCACCTTACTGTGGCAGCGAATTATGAAACGCATATCTTTAGAAGGCCTTACCAAAGTGAATAGTGTTAGAAATTACTGGTAAATTAAATGTACGTTTCCTTTTATGTAATAGTTTAAGTTTAGCAGTAATAACGTATTTTTTATAATATTTCACATCTTCACTTTGTCAGACCGCATATACCTATCAATATATCTACTGACAATGCAAATACTGACATTAGATGGCAAAATGTTCAAAATGTAGGGGAAGGTATATTTCCCGAGGTCAAAGACCCGTCATGTTAGAATATACTGTCGGATACATATTCAAACCTGGTATATTCGTTCACTGGCATTTCCGGTGAGTATGTCAGCTAATGGAAAAATGGAAGTGAAGTTAAGAGATTTTGTCAGCACTAAGGGGTGACCTTATGTTGGCATTGAGCAGCGCCGAAACGAAGGGACGGGGGGAAACGAGAGATCCCCGAGAAAACTCAGTCCAGCGGCATCACGACTCCCACATGCGAAAATCCGGGGACCGACCCGCCTTGGTGGAAGGCGAGTGCTCTAACCACTCCGCCAACCACGACCCCATGGAAGAGTGGTAGAGGCTTGAGTATACACAGGATAGTTGATTCTAGCATTCACGTCATGAAGTATGGAACAAAATGTCGTTTAACGTCAGGGGTATGGTAGACGTTAACTTCTGTATGCTCCAAACGCCGTGGACTTCGGGTACAAGACAGATATACAGGATGTTGTCAAATGTTACATGGACATAGGTTCGAAAACTTAACAGTTTCTGATCTTTGAAAGAACTGTGCAATGGGAGTGCATGACTGGATTCAGTTTCTTGGACGTACTCCATTGCAAATTGAACGACTGTCAAAGAAAACTAAACAAATAACCATAATATAAGCAGAGTATGCATTTGACCCGATTCCATTTTGGAATTTCTTGTTGTGTATGTATCTTGCTGACTAAGCATGCTCTGCTTATATTATGGTTTTCTTTTATTTGTTTAGTTTTCTTTGACAGTCGTTCAATTTGTAATGGAGTACGTCAAAGAAACTGAATCCAGTTAACAGTTTCTACACTACAGCACGCAATACATGATGCACTATTCATACCGCGGAGTGTATCACGTTGCTGCGGAACGTCGTCACAGCAGTGCTGTCACTAACCCGTATTATAGTCGGAATAACTGTGAAAACAGCAACCCGCGAGCAACAAATCGTACGTCATGTACGCGAACTGTACTGGAGAAACTGTGAATTTTCGGACCTATGCCATACAACAATTTTGATCTTCTAGAAATGATGATTGTTTTCCTAAAATATTGACATGCAGTTTGACAGCACCCTGTACACTAAAACTGTATGTGATGAGGTCAATGACGAGGAGCTGCAGCAATGACCGACACGCGTCAACTTTCCTTTCGTGGAAATGATACACAAGTACCCGGAGCTGTGACTCAGCGAAGCGGTACAACGGTTGAAGTACATTAACTCGTGAGGCATACATATGATGTTCATTTCTACCTCTCATTTCCCAACCGTTGTAAACAACCTTCCTGTTCCAGCCTGTTATGTATGTTGGCGCATAACCCCCGCAGAGAAATCTAAGAATTAAGTGAACATGTTCTTGTCAGCGTGTAACAATGCGGCCGCTGATGAGGTGAGTATGGAACATTGCTGGAATGAAAAGGCGGTTGGGAGATCCCCGGGAAAGACAGCCGACAAACGACATCGTGCGGCACACGAATCCCACATGAGAAAATTCAAGACGACCCCGTTGGGTCTCGAACCCAGATCATTTTGATGGTCTAGGTATGAAACCAAGTACGCAAGTGTGCGTATAATTTTTTTTATATAAAATACCGTTCATCTATAATGGCGGTAAAAGTACTGGATAGAACAATACTTTTGAATTTTATTGGTCTGCTACAGACTATTTGTTAGTTTGGATATGTCTCTCGTACCCAAAATAATCCCAGAATGATTGATCTATAGAGTACTACTCAGTATCTTCTAGTAGATAATTATAAACAGAATAGAGTACATAAGCGTACCACGGTTAACATAGCGCAACAACAGGGAGCAACATTCCAAATACATACTAAATACACTGCCTGCTGATCTGATCCAGGATTGTGAAATAAGTAGCTCCACGCTCACACTGTTGGTGTGTGTTGGTGCGTGTGTGTGTGCGTGGGCGTTGGTGTGTGTGTAACAACAGTATGTTGTGTACACCCGCTCATATACATTACCCTCGCCAATAATAGCTTTAAACACGTCTAGGTTCATTGTTTCTCATTAAAACTATAATAATAGTGTCATCGCCTATTTACACAACATTGACATTCTATACCCAAGGGTTATTCATAGGAACTGGACAATTTTGAGTATTCAATGACCTGTAGACTAAAATCCGTTATACTGTGCATATTCAAGCCTCATCTGTATTGTCTGCTATTCCACAGAGTAGCAGCTAGTTGACAAATAGTCGGGGCTTGAATGTGCATAGTACAATGGATTATAGCCTACAGGTCATCGAATTAGCGAACATTTCCAGTACCTAGTTATTCACAATGCACCGTATTCCGTCAAATCGGTAAACAGCGGTGATTTACTCTATGTCACAACACTGTGTCACCAAATAAAACTCTTACCGAAAAATCTAGTAATTAAACACTAATTTAAACGAGTTTATATCATAGGCTAGCTAAGCTGGTCTACAAAACAGATTTATCTATAAAAGTCCGTACTTCTCTTGTAATTACATCTTGTTACGCTGCTTAATTAATCTGCTATTTTAAGTTACAGTTTTGAGTACTGTGATGCGACGCTACAAACTCCTACGAAGCTGATTGGTAAGTAGTATAAGCTCACTGTATCTCACGGTTACGTATTCAGATCTAATAGCGAGATAAAATGAGATCTTACTGAACTATTGGTTCTACATGTTCGGTTTACGTCCATCCAAAATTTAAAGTTGTCCGTAGAAAGCTGTAATTTGATTCGCCTCTTTTGGAGCCAGTGGGTTGATCTACAACGGGGAATAAAAAGAAGAAAGTCGTGAGGGTCAGTATTGAATGTTTTAAATTTAAAATAAAAAGAAAACAGAAATGATGAAAACATATGTTACTACCTACAATTACGCAAATCGAAACCCCTAATTTTGTTTACCAAAAACGAATGACTAAATCAACCGGGTACATCCCACAGTCCTTGGTATTTCCATTTCAGCAGTCGAAAGGGTCAATGGGCATGTTTCCGGAAAGAAAAATAACCGGTTTGGGCTATCTACACACTTATTTCCCATAGACTGTCGCCTCGACAAAGAAACTTTTCTTCCGGAACCTATCAGTCGAATCTGACACACTTAAACAAGGCCACGCTAAAACACTAAGGGCCGTATCTATGAAAGACCTTCGAATGACAACCCACTACGGGGATAGCAGTTGGTCGACATTCGAAAGCCGTTTATAGATATGGCCCTAAGTTTCGTTATCACCATTGCCCTGTGTTGAAATAAATAATAAATAGCGAATGGGTAGGCTACCCGAGGGCAGAGTATCGTACCCTGACGGCATCTGCATATCCTGATATATGACATCAAATGAAGCCCTACAATGGAGAAGTGACGGAATGAGGAAGGCCCTTCGGGAGATCCCCGAGAAAACCGCCGGCCAACGGCAATGTCCGCCACGTTTCCCACATGCGAATAATCCGGGCTGAGCCCGCCGGGGATAGAACCTGGATCGCCTTGGTGGGAGCCGAGTGATCTGACCACTCGAACACCGCGGTCCCACTGTATTGAAATTAACTGCAGCGATGCGTCTCCTAGTTAAGTATGTTTATTAGGCGAATGGAATGTATTTCAGCGTTCGTATTTGAAGGCAGCATTTTTATAAACGACGCCGAATCTCTAATACATTGATCGGCGCAAGTGACTCGCGTAAGGAGATTGAATACTTTCCAGCAATTATTATATATTTTTGTGGTATTCTGGTCAACAAGTAAATGTCAAAATGGGTAAAATGTTTACAAAGCAGAAATCACGTTGTACAATAAGCTTTCAGTCACGATTTTGACGTTCTTGTGTAGCCATTATGAGAAAAACTAAAATTATTAAACTGAAACTATGGTGACAAATACTACTCTCCAAAGTTTTAATACATAGGCCTAACTTTCAAGTTCAACACACGAAAATTTAACGCACTTACACACATGGCCATTTTGCCAAATTTTAAATAGATTTTTGACACTTATAAAAAGGCAAAATAACTTTCTATGGGGAAATCACACTCATTATGTATGATACAGATAATTTTCCCTACAAAGTGTCATCAATTAATTTTATTTATTTTTAATTTTTTCTTCAAACGGCTATACTAAACGTCTAAATTGTGACTTTGGTAGCTAATTACAGAAAAAAAAATACTTTTAAAAATTAATTTCTAATTGTTAAAACCGCACACTTTCAGGCATTGATGACTGACCAGAATCCCACATTAACATAAAATAACGAGCTGGAAGGTGCCCGGCGTCCCTAAAAGACGGCGGGAAGAGTATTTCCAACAAATGAGGAAAATGTTAGTAGAGTGGCTCTCAATGCTACTAACAACTCTCTGTTACTCTGAAATACCTCAAAAGTATGGGGTCATCTGATGAAAGATGTCCGCGGCTGTAACGCGAACGACAGATGCATGGCGTCCGCGTATGTTTGTATCGATTTCAAGGACACCTTAGAAACAAATACCCCAACTTAGTCTACTTGTGTCCAGGTATGGCGACATACATAAATAGCTTAGTAAGTTCTATGATCCATGCCTCAGCTAGTTCACCGCTGTGGTCGCATCACATTAATGACTCGTGTGACGTACTAAGCAAACATAGCAATGAGTAACTCATACTCAAAGTGGCAGATGACCAAGATAGTGCTTCTACCTGGCTCTTATGAGACAAGACACATGATCAGTAGAGTGAGATGGTAGAGGTCATTGTGGCGTGACATATGCATAGTGATGAATTCGGGTTCCAGAAGATTTTCCATTTGATCTCTTTAAGTGACAGAAATAAAGAAGTCACGAGGCAGAAGCTGCTGGACGGCAACCACGCCCTACCACAAGACTATTAAAGATTATCCTGAGAGAGAGAGAGAGAGAGAGAGAGAGAGAGAGAGAGAGGGAGAGGGAGAGAGGGAGGGAGGAAGAGAGGGAGAGGGTAGGAGTCCGTTTGTCTATCCGTCATTTGGGACTTCGTATATTTCCATAATTATCTTAATGTCTTTATTGGTCTTAACCATCTCGGCACTACCCGCACTGAGGATTTCATTATATCGTACACTCAACCCGCTCCGCACAACATTTTTCTTCAATTGTTCTCCAGCAAAATCAGCTATAGGTTACCGCTTAAAATTGATACAGAACTACTAAGAGCTGTTTGGCACTAGCTCATTGAACGTTACAGTGTCGCAGTTTAGTTTTTATAACTTCCCTAATACTCAAAAAATTATCTCCTTGAAGGCCGCCGCACTGTGAACGTTTTAAACGTAATATAAGTTACTATGAACAAGAATATTTAATTCCAAGCTAATATTGCAGAGTCGCGAAGAAAAGTGATAGTCTATGTCAGTATTACCTATTGTCAATAAGTCGAATCCACAAAGACGAAAAATACGACAGAAAATAAATAATTAAATAAACAAAATAAAATTTCAAAAAGTAACAAACCCGTAACCAGAAAGACGACAAAATCAGAAGTAAAACCAAATAATACAACCAGATACGTGAAAAATGGCCACAATGATTGACGACACATATGAACAAGGGACTCCAGTAAATGTAAACAGAGACGAAAATGGAATGCGTCCTCCGACGACAACAGACAAGATGTTTCGGGAAATGTTTGTTCCCGTCCTCAGGCACATGCAGCCTACGGACTGGTGCGAGGAATTCTAGCAGACTGTTTTAAGGGCCCCGCCTGTCTGGCCGCTGGACTACACCGCAATGGGTTAGAAAAAATGCGTTTATTCTTAAAACTATTTTGCGTGATCACAACGTATTTCTCTAAGAAAATAAAACACATTTAAAAGAGATTGTCTACTACTTTTAAAACACCAATTGCATTCGGAGGTACAGTACTATTTCCGAGCTTTCCCAACATAGCTACAAACTGAATCTTCGCCCAGATACAATACAAAATATACTGGCCAGATTAATAAGAAATTAATTGATGTGTCTGTAATGACCTTTGCTACAGACTCCCAATAAAATATTACCGTAACCGCTTAGTGTGTAATAGTTCGATCACTACAACTGAAACAGTGCGTCATGCCAATAGGAGCGACGTGGCACTAGGCACTCGCATCAGAGTAGCTCTTATCGCTCCTTCGCTTGTGTCTCCGACGCGTGACTCAACTCCATGCAGACGACCCTATTAGGAGGGAGTGGTACGTAATTCGGCGCTAAACGCATCAGTTTAAAATTGTATAGGTTCTTAAAGGATAATAAAAAAATGTATATAATAGGGCTTAGGAACTATCGAAGGAAAAATTTCTCTCAGGTAACGTATTTCTGAAGCACAAACTTTAACCCCAAAAATCTAAAATTTAATTCCGGCGCCATAGATCGCACTCAACAAGTGCATCATTCTGGGTAAAAGTTCTCATAAAATTGGCTAATATTATTATTAGAGGTAGGCCAATTTAGCGGATTCATCTGGAAGTAGCCTAGATTTCTCAGTCCTGTACACGCACTGGACACAGTCGATTATTCATTGGCTTACAACCTTACAAGCGAATAGCAAGAGATAGCTCTAGGAATTATTTCCTTATTTACTACTCGCTTGCGGTAGTCAAATGCGTTTCGTGACAGCCGCCAGCTAATCACACGCGTGATAATGATGTATACATTTTGGCGTTCAACCTCATCTGGAATGTATCTGCGAAATTGACGTACCTCTAATTATTATCTAGGTTTGTCGTCCTGTAATTTTCCCAAATAGTCATTGAAAAACGAGTAATTTTAAGATTATGTTTTTGGCTTTGATTTATCAATGACGCACACAATAAATGTTGTAACGCCCTACTGGAATATTGCGAGCCACTCACCCGGAGACTGCAGTCTTCCTGACACCACAGAAATCTTGCAAGGATTGTCAAAGTCCAGCCGACCTCCGTCGCCGTCTATCGCCGACTGCTTGGCTTCCTTTGTCCAGCAGTCCGTAGGCGCCAACAAATATCCTCCTTCCACCTCCACCTTCCTCACGTGACGTAGTACGCTACTCGCATTAGAACGGGGCCATGGCTCGCGCAACAACACTAGTTTATCCCCGTGTTATGACATAGATGAGGCAGTCGCACGTAATAACCTTCGTCTCCGCACACATTTTCAAATACAACCATCTACTCGGTTTCAATTCGGTTCGGTTACTATTTTTGTACAGTTAATACAAGCCCAACAATTAGCTTTCCATAAACTGCATGGATTTTCGCTATTTTACTCATTTAAAAAATTCCGTCCTACCGCTTGGCTCATCGGTTACTCCCCGCCACTGAGTCAAGAGTCCCGGGTTCGCTTCCCGGCGGAGGAGGTTGTCCATCTCCATCCTGCTGACGGCAATTGGTGAGTCACCACGCTATCATCCTTAGCTAATCTCCTGGCTTACCAATCATTACCATAAATAATTCAAATATGCAAAATATACACGGGCCTATGCCAAGGATGGCCAACCCTATGCCCGTGGACCAAATGTTGGCTCGCCAAATGCAGAAGCATTTCAGCTATTTTTCAAAATTGTTTACACTGACAGTAAAATATTTTAAAAATTTGATATTTAGCAATATTTAGCAATATTTTGTAAATACTGTGAAGACAGTGTTCGAATTTCAAGAGGATAATGAATAGAGAATACACTGCAAATATTTAATAAGATTACTGTCTATTTTAACACAAGAAATTACCTAAATGTTGAGCTCGTGAAACGTACTCACTTTGAAAGTTATATATCGTGGCCCAACGTCATGATTTGATTCATCTTCTTGGCCATAGCTCTGAAAAGGTTGGCCGCCTCTGGGCTATGTGATGTCCGAAGTAGCCTATTTACTGACTTAGAATTTGCAAATATTGCTAACTGTAGTCTTCTCTATAAATATCGAGTATTTGTGATCGGTAAATTTCCATGTAGAGCTGTCTCAAAATGTAGATTTTGCCTGTTTAAGAAAACAAATATGCAGTTGTCAATAAGATGTGACTCCGAAAGTATTTGTAATTCCTTGATGCGTACAAATCCCAGTTCAATTATAAGTGTAGTGGCGTTTTAATAAAATTTAAGTTGGCTGGACAAATTTTATGAATTCATCTGCGTACCTGTCGGATCGTGATGCGGCTACAAGACATACATGCGTCGTTTGTTGTAGTGAAATAATTTCTAGGAAATAGTTAAAGAATAATTCTGACTAACAGTGCTGGCCAGTGGCATTTGTCAAGTTAAGTTGTTAAAAAAAAATATTTTTTTTAACTTGTTACTCGGGGAACGTGTTCCTTTCTTTTCACGTGAAAACGCACTTTGCCCTGTTGTTCCAGATAAAGAAACTACCGTCGTGATAACCGAGGCTTTTTCCAACTGATGATTTAACTGCCATTAGTATAAAGGTTGCCTCTGGCCTTCAGAGATGCTGTAATAAGTTCAGGTGGTCGCCTGAAAGGACGAATTATGCACGTTCGAGGCTTGGAAGTGGTGAAGCCGTAAGGACAAGATAAAACGCGCATTACACATCACAATAGTCTCTAGACCCAAGTCACTGTACTCGACTCTACAAGTCATTCAGAGCGTGACCCTATCATGTCATGACGTAATATTAAAATTAAAGGTGTAATGTACACATCTATACCTATGCCTTGATTTTCATACCTAAAAGGACTGAAAACACCAACTTAAGGCAATGGTCTTTCATTTATTTCAAACTATTGTAAATAACTCTATAATTTTAATGAAATGCTTTGAAAAATTTGAGACTGTTTAGAGTCATATTATAAAAATGTTGCCAGAGTGTTTTTTTAAATAATGTACAGTTTGCTAGTAAAAAAAATTATTTTGCTTCACTTTAGCTTATTTTTACCACAAAATAAGTTATGTTTCAGGGGCGAAAATTTAAAATCTGTCTAATGTAGTGCAACGTAAAAATTCAGATACAAACTATGATACACAAGTCTTAAAACTGTAAGAATGAATTTTTGATTTATGTATTAATTTACGTTTAAAAAAAATTTCAAAAACACTGCAAAACTAAAGAGCGATGAACTTGAAATGGGTGTACATACGTGTAACATACTTTGAAAGATATTTCTAAATAGATATCTCTCGTGCGCGATGAGCAGTTTTCGTATAATCTTGTAACGGCCGTAGCTATACACGCCACTCGGCAATAGAATTCTCCCGCTCAGAAGCATTACACCGAGCGACGTTACGCAATAGTAACTTATTCGTCTGGCTTTTTGGAGGATCCGGGTTTGATTCCCAGTACGGACATCCTGATTTGTTTTCTGAACCACGCTAGGAGAAAGTTGAGCGGTTCTGTACTGTAGACACTTTCATTTCTGTCTCGAGTGACCGCGCTGTCAACAAGACAAAGAACCATACATTACCGCCGGAAGCAGCATACGTAATGGCTGCTCTCGTAAATAAACAATTATGAATAACTATAGTTTATTATATTTCTGAATTTGCTACTGTTTTTATTATTACAACAATACTACATTATCGTCTACATGTGTGATGAGTGTATATAGGTCGTTATGTTAATGACGTCGTGACGAGAAAAAATACATAATTTATGGAAGCAACGCTACTTTCGTATTAATTAATTGTATCTCATTCCCAGCAACTTACTTGCGTTGTAAAATTGCGATATTAATGATTAATCTCTGGCCTGTATCTAGCTACTTAAAAATTGTACTACACTTACAGCAGGCAGTAACATAAATCATAAATAGTATAAACTATTTTTAACTGCTCCACATTTAAACATGTTTTAATTAATTCATGCGGCGAAGAAAAATAATTCGAAGCATAGTGTAGCAGCTTTACGGTGGTCAGTCACAGCTATGCTAAACACGCAGGAACAAAAATTATTAAAATACAAAATGTACTTAATATACATAAACCGCGTGTACCCTCGAATGCGTAAGCTGATTACAAGTAATAATAAAGGTAATTCGGTTTTATTCGAACCACGATCGTTTTGCAAATGATAAATTTTAAACATTTACTTGAAAATAATCTCCCACCATGGTTATCCGGGTTTGAATACCGGGAGGTGTAGCACTATATTTTTTTTTGCACTCGGAAAACGTGGCGGGCGTTACCTTTGGTTTCTCGGGATGCTGCACAGACCGCATTTCATATCACCACATCCATCGTTTGGACACGTTGGGCGCTGTGCCCGTCTCCTAAATTGCCAACCTTAAATTACGATATCGGAAACACTTATACTCTGTCCACTCTAAGGTTGCAGCAGAAACAAACTTTGCTAACGGAATAAATCAAAGCAATTGAATTATATCTTGATTCCTCACATTGTGATTGTGCTGTTAACACAAAGTTTCTTTGTATTTTCCAATATTTCAAATGAAATTTATGCCGCGGAAAAATGTTATTGTCATTCGCTTGAATGAACTAGCTGCAACCTTAAAATGGGTAGAGTATAGTAGATATTGAAGTAGCCATAATGCATCTCAGTATCAAAAACTGTTAAAGTGAGGTCTCACCCTCGCATAGAGTTTTCCAGTTGCAAGCAATAACATTATGTACTCTAAATAATTGAACATTTCTTATTACAGCGTATTAACACTACACAAATGCCTTCGGGTTAGTCATTAATTTCTATGTACACATTACTTCATTACTCAAATAGTGAAAAACCAGATTTAATAATTAAACTACACGACGATTAGTTGTCATGGGTTACTGAATTATGATTATCGCAAGGAAATATATTTTAACGGGTAGCTGTAAATACGTATTTTAAAGTGTTTATAAACAACCATAGTAAACTAAAACCAATAATTCCAACACTACTTGAGAAACCCGAGTCATTAGAGTACAGCTATACGAAAACTGAAGCTGTTCAGAGTAAAGTATACCTAACCATTTTGAGGCACTGGTTATTTTTCCTTTAGGACTATTTTTTTCTTCACATAATTCTCTGCTTGCTAAAGAAAACATAGCATTGTAAATTAAAAACACAATGTCAATAATTCGCCGTTCTCAAAACTTGCTCCCCGTTACTATAATAAAACAAATGTTCCGATTTATATTTTTGAAAAGTCGGTTTTCAGAAATACTCGTTGCCATGAACAACCTTACAACGTGATATGCTTTGCAAGTGGACTGCGAAGTAGTATCTGCATATTCACACAAATGTCAACCAAGCGATCTTGCGCAAAGGTAACACTTTGGATTCACAATCGGGAGGACCCGGGTTCGATCCCTGACTCCGGTCATCCTTTTTTCGGTTTTTCATGGTTTCCCGAAATCACTTCAGGCGAATTCTGGAATCGTTCCTTATCCTACGCCTAGGCTGACTCCTTTCTTAGTTCCAATCCTTGCGTAAAAATTGTCTGTAATGAAGTTTCTGTCGACAAGACGCAAATACCAATACAAATAAATAAAATACAAGTGAGTGATACGAATAAAATAAAATGCTGGCCGTTTTACTAAAATTTCAGACCATTCTGCCCTAATAAAATGCGAAGGTGTAACCTACAGGAGTTTTCCGGTAGCTTTCAACCTACAGATTCATATGCTTATGTTTGCCATGAAGATATCGAAACAACTTTATTTACGCCTTAATTTATGAAACAGTCGCAACTCGAATAACCACGTTGTCTGCTCACAAGGCCGCAAACGTCTCCGCGCCTTGGAATATTGGATAGCGTGCTAAGTCTCTTGATGTTTTAGAGTTATGTGAAAACTAAGTATGCGGGTGGGAAGTTAACTACGTCATCGAGGCAGGTGTGAGATAACTGCATACCAAATGTTTGTATGAAAAGTAACAACGAAAGCGTTCTCGCGCCACTCTTGTATTGTTACGACAGCAAGCTGGGTCTATTGACATCTTTAGGATGTTCAGCAGAAGTTGTTGACCTCCTTTTCCTTCCTCTCTTTCCCTCGCCACAAACAAGGGGGGGGAGGGGGGGTTTCTCTGGTCCAATACCTTCGTCGTCCCTCTTTCCACAACTATTTGTCAAGTTGCTCCCGGCACGTGGAATCACCCAGAAAATAGCCTGTTCGGGGGATTTCCCGTTTTTGTGGACAGTGAAGACATGTTAACAGTGAGTAGTAAACTCTGAAAACATCAATTGATTTCTACGCTTTTTTCGAAGCCAGTACGAATAAAATACTCTATGACAATCGTAGATAGTAGCATTTGCAAACTTTATGAGTAAATAATTATCCAAAATTACTAATTCGTTATGCGTGATCTCTTGCGCCGCAGTTAAATGCACGAGGTTCCGGCGTCAGAGATTGTGCCTCAGAAGTTCGTAACACTGGAAACAATTTTGTTTAAAACGTTAGCTAAAACTATTGTCTAGGATTGCAATTATTTAACTTTCACAAACTGGCTTCAAGAAACCTACAGTTATATATTAACGCTTTTAGCGTTGAATTACGTACCACGTCCTCTCAAGTAAAACCCCAACGTGTGATTCACCTTTAACTATGTTTCGAAAATATTTATTTACACAAATTAATACACATCAAAAATTCATTCTTACAGTTTAACACTTATGTATCATCATTTGTATCTGAATTTTTCTGTTTCAATTCACCAAACTGATTTTTAGATTTTTTCCCCCAGAAATATTACATGTACTGTCAAAATAAGCCAAAATGTAGCAAAATAATTTTTTGCTAGCAAACGGTAAACCTACACTATTTTAAAAAAATGCTGTGGCAAAATATGTCTTATGACTGTACACAATCTCAAATTTTTTTAGAAGTATTTGGTTTAAAAATATTTGAGTTATTTGCAATTGTTTGAAATAAATGAAAGCTCATGGCCTTAAAGCGATCCCGTGCGGAACGTTCTCCTCAGCCCTGATCATTTTCCAGATCGGCTGGAGATGAGGTCAGGGCGGTCGCCTCCTACCGTAACTGTACGGCTTATATTCCCTGAGGTGTCGAGCTGGATTTTTCACAAGTAGCAATAGTGCCGGACAGTCCCGTTGTTCGGCTGGTTTTCCTGGGGATCTCCAGCCCCCCCCCCTCCTTACCGTATTCATCAAGCAATTGCCCTCTCGGCTCTCAAGACCTTGCTCCTATATGTCGTTTTCTTATCCGACAGAGAATAAGCATCGCCTCGCAGTAGTTACACGTAGCTAAACGATGAGTACATCGACATTTTCTGAGAACTTTAACGGTACGACATTAAGGGGCCCGCCTCGTGGCACATGTGTTTATGTGAGTGAGGTATGGTGCTAAGGGCGTCGTCGTATGGGCCATACAACGGTGCGTCGCCTCTACACTTAAGGCGTGCAGTCTCCGCGAAAAAACAAATTTCCTATTGGACTTTAAGCGGTGACCCTATTGTTTTATTTACGAAATCACTTTACCATAGTCCAATGGACTGCCCTTAAGTGGTTTCACATATATCACGTTAGTATATTTTTCGCTATAGCAGCCTGAATACCCCGTTTTGAGTGATTTTGACCCATTTTGACGTGCCCTACAAGGGGATTTCTAATACGTGTATTGTCTTGAAAGTACTTAAGGGCAGTGCTCTGAAGTGTGTGTTCTTTTTCGTAGACAAACGGCGTGAACACACGTGTATTAGTTTTGGTGTAATAACTTATTCTTCAAACATGCTGCAGCGCGATTTTATGACAACGAGGCGGGCCCCTTAATAAGCGAGCAATACGTTAGCCATACCAAAAGAAAAATACACATTTTAATTTATTTACTCATTACCTGAAAACTTTGGGTTTAGCAAATTAAAATAGTTAAAAAGCGACTGGTCACTCTCACAAATTGTTACATATTCCTGAAACTACGTTAATAGTTCTATTTATAGAACGCCGTATCATGGAAACCACTAAAGTTTGAATACATTTAACTACCGTGAAGTAGTGTTTTTCTTAATGCCTTTCAGATGGAAATCTTGAGATATGGCTTTTAGAGCCACCCAAACCCTTCAATTTATTTAACTTGGAAATTAAGAGGGCGTATGATTGATAACAGGAAGTGGCTGCGGGGACGAGACGCTACCATCATTAGTGCCAATGTTCCAACCAAATGACGCACGTCAAATAAAACCAAACTGTATTCTGTTCAGTGAGCACTTGTCTAAAACATCATGGTAAATGTAAGTTACAGGAGAACAGAGAGTGTATTTTTGTATCATCAGATACTGTGAACACAATACGCTTTCAACAAACATGTTAGCCATCACAATGTCTTCTAGTAAGTACCAACCCTGTATCTCCACTAGCACGTGTTGTAGGTTGGCTCGGAATCAGTCGCCATATTGAATTATTTTATTTTTCGCTCTTATGAAATTCTTAGACGAAATATTTTTTAATTTGTTGCTATAATATCAATTCTAGTTTCCTTGCGCTACAATAAAAGCATCGCAGTTGAACTTATAATGTATATTTAAGCCGTGATCAGTCGCGCAAATTAAGAATATAAAAAAAAATGCTTGACTGATCACGGCTTGAATATAAGCTAAAAATTCAACTGCGGTGCTTTCATTGTAGCGCAAGATAAATAGAACTGATATTATAGTAACAAATTTCACATTTTTCTTCTCAGAATTTCAGAAGAGCGATAATTCAATATGGCGACTGAGTCAACTTCGTTACACCGCGTACAATAAACGTGGCACGCTACTTCCGACACATACAATTTGGCAAAATAAGGTTATATTACACCTTTAATATTACGGTTACGTAAAATGTGCGTTTTAGATTTCCTGCTTGAATTACCAACCCGTTAGACCGCCGCTGACAATTGTTTGAGAAGTCCGTAGTTGCATAGACAATAAGTTCACCGACAAGAAAATTGGCTGGAAGTGAATATCCAGTCACATTTTTTGTTGAAGTGATCCCTGTCTCCTCCGCCAGTCCTTATCAGTTTTGCAACAGTTACAAAGGAAACGACACGGACATAATGAATGCACATTAACTATCTGGGTGTGATAAGCAATCCTTTGGAAAGTAGTTACGTGTTGCGAAATTTAAACGTAATATAATGCATAAATGTGGAGGAAAGGACAGAGTGTGTTTGTTGGGTAATTGAGGCGAGGGAAAAGAGGGGAGGGGATGACTCGAGGACGTGAGCTATACTAGATGTTTTAGCGTAAAACACGGCAGAAATTCGTTTGCAAACGAAAAACATTTTTTTATTTTCTTGGATAGCCGCAAAATCGGACTAAGACAGGAAAACTGCAATCCAGCGGTCGTGGACATAGATATGAAGAAGAATATTATGATCATACGTCACTGCAGCAGTAAGTTGGTTTTCTGGGAGGATGAGATGCTACAAATGCAATGGAAATTAAAACCACTACGTGTTTTCCGCCTTCTGGTGGGAGTGGGCCGGGGCGAGCGGTGGACCGGCCCGAGGAATGGGTGAGGATAAGCGAGCGTGGAACAGCTACGGAATGATAAAGAGCGAAACGGGAGTTCCCCGAGAAAACCCGTCACGTTTCCCGTATGCGTAAAGTCCTTGCCCGCATCCTCTGCACGTCTGGATAGGAGGCGAGAGGTCTAACCCATCGAGCACAGGGGCCATTGCTACAAAGGTGATATTATTCATAATTATTCTCTCGTATCCCAGTAATGTCGACAAGAAATGCTAAGTTTAACCTCTCAAGTATCATGCGTGTGCGTGTTGTAAACTGTAAAAGTCTTATCCTCTTCCAGCAATAGGTCCGAGAGGAAAACGTAGGCAGGTACTCGGACCTCGACAGGGGAATTCACCGCGTACACTAGCGAGAAAAAAAAAGTTCCCAAGCGCAGCACCGATGGACAAAAGAGAGAGAGAGAGAGAGAGAACTAACACCGTCGGCAATAATTTGTTCTCACTCCCTCCCATGCCTCCATCTCCTCACACCCCGTGCAGGGCCATTAAGTAAAAGAAGACTATAATGGACTTAATCGGCTAATGACTTGAAAACAGTCTGCCCTGTATCCCACTAGCTACAGCGTTTATGAAACCATTAAGTTCCGTATTTCAAATATCGAAATAAAATTTGTACAACATTTTATGCACAACAGAAAAAAAAAAATGTTAAGTCCCAATAAACTGTTGATAAACAGGCACAAATGTCTTATATTTACATCTTTGAAGTAAAAAAATATGTCTGGATAGTTCTTGGAACATTTTTTGCCAGCTGAAGATGTAGTGAATAAACAGTTACCAAAGCAGATTTTTATGAAATCATGAGAAATAAAGCGTTCATTAAAGGTGACGCAAAAATCGAAAACTTATTAATTACGGGCGCTGTCTACCGCAATTTTCATCACCATTTTTTAATTTTTTATTTGTACCAGATATTTTTTCCTTATTTTAGACACAAAATGTGCCTAATTTGGCTCTTATGGAATTTTTTTATCTCTCATAGTTTTCGCGTAATGGCTTGTTGAAGTCATATTTTGCATGTTTCCGTTTTAACGACTACACTTAAACCAACTGATATACCAAACTCAAAAAAATCACAGTGGATGAAGAAATTGCACGCTACAATGACATGCTCATAAAATTAAAGAATAAATTTATTTGAATTAAAAAAATGCTGAAACTGAAAATAAAAATTTTTAAAAATTCAATATATTTTTTTAGTACAAATAATTTTTATTCTTTAATTTTATAAGAACGTCATTGTAGCCTGCAATGTCTTTATCCACTGTGATTTTTTTGAGTTTGGTATATCAATTGGTTTTAATGTAGTCGTTAAAACGGAAGCCTGCAAAATATGACTAACAAACCATTACGCGAAAACTATGAGAGATAAAAAAAATTTCATAAGAGCCAAATTTAGACACATTTTGTGTCTAAAATAAGAAAAAAAATATCTGGTACAAATACAAAATAAAATAATGACAATGAAAATTACGGTAGACATATTTACATATTTCTTGTTTTATTAAGTTTTAATTTTGCAGTAGTACTGTCTAGCTTATCTTGGGAAGGAATAAGAAACAATGTTGCAACTGCATGCAGTAATCAATGCGAGAAACTGTACAACTGTGCAACGATTAAGTTGTACTTTTAAAAATATCCAAGTGAATATCCATGTGTTAATTGCTTAAAATACAATAATGGGATGGTAAGTTATTTATTTATTTTTGCTTTTTTATCCGGTACTTAACTATTCCTGTATGATCAACGCATTGTTGCAAACAAATCTTTTACTAAATGTTGTCGGTAACAACTTTTTGGCCGCGATTACACTGAAGTGAACGTTACACAATAAACCAAACTTGGTCTGCTCTTTGTTGCTTCTCATTCATTCTAAACAGGTTTAGAAAGAATTTACAAATGACTTCTCGTATAACAAATTTTACTGGCTTTAAGTGTACTTTATACTGTTAAATTATATTAACTTTCATTTTTCAAGCCACTTTAATTAATAATATACAGAACAATTTTAAGTCGTATTTACAGTGCAATAAATAAAATATCACGAATGTTTAGAGTTGAAACTGATTAGTCGAAAGTGGTGAATGTATGTTGTAGCGTATTTCGGTTAGAATGTTTATTGATTATATTCAGCTTAGAGTTAATAGGCTCGAAAATATGTGCAGTATTAAACTTTATCTAACAAGACTATTGAATGTGTTCAACTTGAACATATTGAAAACTCTCATAACTACGGCGTATGTCTTAATCCAAATATATTATTTGTTTCACGGCCAACAAATCTAGTTCAGTAATATAACCTCTAAGGCAGTACTTTGATTTTATTTGACCGAAGTAACTTGCTGGTATGGATTGCCGTGCTAGTTGGCACAGTGTTAAAACGCTGGACTCTGTATTTGATTCCGTTATCGATGTGAGAATCCTTAGTATCCGAAGTGACTCGAAATAACTCCAGGCGAATGCTGTCCCTCTGTATAGGAAATCCTGTATCGAGCTCGTGTCCTCCCGAGTTCACTGCGCTACTTCACTCGATAGCAACCACAGGAGCGAAGGGAACATTTGGGACGGGCCTTTCTGTCAGTTACGGACATGCCTTTGTGTTTCTACTGTTTTCGCGACAATTATTTTTTAAGCCTAAATGAGAGCAGATCTAAAAAAAAAAATCTGTTTGGCAGTTTTGTTTTGAACTATTTTCACCATGTTGGCTGTTATTTAAAGACAGTAAACACTATGGTTTTTAGCTTATTGGGTAACTAACGAAATTTCAGGTAGGACTAAAATTTACCAATTATTCGAAATCACATAATTGTTTGCCTTGAAAAAAAAATATCTAACACGACAAAACCCATTTTAAACTAAACTGCCCAACAAATTTGTGATATCTGGTCTCGTGTAAGCTTAAAAAAAATAACTATCGCGGAAATAGATAGCAACTTTGCCTTAACCAGCTATGATAATTGGTACTTGTGAAGTTAACACATACAAGATTGTTTCGCAAATTAATGGCACTGCCTACCTCTGAAGGGCAATACGAACAAATACAAGGGGTTACGTTTAAATTATCACCACTGACATTTTTGTTTATCTCTGTACGGCCCACATTGATATAGGATCTCTTAGATTTTTTTTAATGCCCTGAAAACTGCTATTAAATAAGCATTTCATTGTCAGGAAACCCACATTTTTTCCCCGAACTTTATTTATTTAGCAATGTCTTCATCCCAAGGCAGAAATTATTACAAGCTATTTAACTTTCAATGTCTTAATGTGTGTGTGTTTGTTCAGGTAAAATATTTCAACTTAATTTTATTTTAAAGCAGTTATCCTCAACCGATTGAGCCGAAGTTTTGCATGCACGTTTAGTTTGGATGACAATGCATGGTTACCTAAGTGACGTCATTATAAATCCAAACTGTATTATTGTGGACATACGCCATTGCAATATTATGTCGTCCCAGAAATTTTAGAAGGAGACTTAAGAAGAAAAAAATTCCAGATTTCACTTTTACTTCACCTGAAGACGGGAGTAGATGTCAGTTCCAGAAACTTCGCGTGAAAAGTCCGCCTTTGGAAGTCTGTCTTCTTTTGTGTCTTTATCGTTGTGTAGTCTAGTCTGTGACGTCGTCGTTGTTATCCTGTCTTGTGTCCGTTACTGTTTCGTCCCAGTATTGTCTGTGCTGTCTTAAGTGTGATGTCCTGAGTTTTACATGTTAGTTTGTTTTGTATTTCTACTTTTATTTTTGATTGTTAATCATTACTTTTTTTCCTTTATTATTTGTAGACTAATTCCTTATGGGATCTTACATGCTCTGTTGTTTTGGTTTATGGATATGTTGACTACAGCCAACTCGGCTTGTTTTCCCATTATTTTTTTTTTGTATTTCGTTGTTTGTTTTTTCTTAGTCTCTTTCTGAGACTTCTGGGACGACATAATATTGCAATGGCTATGTCCACAATAATACAGTTTGTCATTCTGTCTCATTGCAAGAAATATTCAAAGACATTATTATAAATCCAGTATGGCGGACCGCCCAAGACGGCGGACTAGTTATTTTTTTATGTACTCCCATGATATGGGTATCAAATGAAAGGGTTTGCTGAGAAGAATACAAATAAAATGACGTTCACGTTCAGCTCTTCGAGGAGATACCGCCCAGCTAACGGTAAGACTTAGCGGGGTCGTGTCTTAACTAATATCGACCTATTCCTGGGCTAATTCTAGCGGTGATGAAAAAATTCGAAGTCAAACCCGGAACTGTGTTTTGTTAGGCACAAGTAAGCTTCAAGCTGATATAAGTGGCGCATACCTCCAAACATACAAGTCAAGGTGAGGCCGTGTCGAGGACTGAGTGACGTCAGGGGATATCAAACATGATGTGAACGTACCACCTCAGGGCACCGTGGCTAACCTTGTTGTATATTAGCTATTGCCCTTCTAAACCAAGCTCTGGGAGGGTCGACGGATATTTCTTCGGTATTCGTGGGAACCACATGGAAAAACAAACAAAAATATATTAAGAGTCAAGTGACATTTTTAAAAACAAGCTTTTATTTAAATGCTCTACAAAAGAAAATAACCTTTATAACGAATCAAATTAATCAATTTATCACATTACATAATTTATATGATACAGAAGCTTTAGAACAGGAATACAATATATAACTTGACCTTGACTTCAGTAATTATACGAAAAAAAAATTTATAAAATAAATCTTGCGACAATCTTTTATATAATATATATTGTGTAATGGACTAAATTAATGGATTTGATTTAATTTAACGTTTTTTCTTCTTTTTAAAACATTTAAATAAAAGTTCATTTTTAAAAATGTTTTAATTTACTTTTTCTCTCAAAATGCTGACATAATTACGTCCGAAAACAACGTCTAAAGGTTTGTAAAACAGAATGTTGCACTGATAGAAAATTATTTACTAAACAAACTACAAAAGTATTCATTTTAAGCTATAATATTTAGTTTACTAGGCATAACAACGGTGATTTCCAAGACAAACATCGGGATGCTATCCTTTAAACATCTTACATTAATACCGCTTCCGGGCGACGCATTTTCATAATAATTGCCCTAAATAATCATCTCACAAGTCTGTAACGAAACATAGTATAATATATGAATCATCCAATTACAACCCAGAAGTCGCTACACTTATTGAGAAAACATAATAGGAGACAGGACTACTTACTTACCCATGCAGTCTGCCAGTCTGCTATGGTAGGCAGTTAAGTTGGCGCCTGAGCTCCCCTAGTGCTGATATCAGGGGACAGGAGGACGAAGAGAAACTGATATCCTACTGTCTGGAAAAGGGGGGGGGGCACCTGCCAGGTTGATACTAGCAGGGCGGAAAACATTCGGCGCGTTCCGTCATATACTACATAAGTGTAACATTTGCGAGTTGCAGCAGTTGTGATCGCATATACCTTTCAGCATATGCAAAAACTATTATATAAAGCTGCTACGTTTTACTTCCGTCCGTAAAAAAAAACGCAAGTTTCGAAAAAATATATATATTCAGCCAACGAAAATTAATGGAAATGATGTATTAAGGTAAACCTGAAAATAAAACATATGTATCCTACTAGAGAATAATAGAGAATGTAAGTCAGCCTAACTGATAATATCGCAACACCTACAGTATCTGCTTCGACACACATCAAGATATTTTTTTTTTAATCCTACATCAAAGAGCACTGTAAAAAAAAGTACAGCGTGTGTGTTCGTAATAATACTTGGCTATGGAAAAGGCCTGCGGCACGCAATACTACACATGAAATTACAAATTTAAAAAATTAAAAACAAGCTTTCAAAAAAAACTGAATATTGTAAACTAAAAAAAAGTTAGATATATTCTAGGTTCAGAATAACCCCTCTCTTGGTAATTCGTCATAATATAGGCGTACGTAGATAGAGAAGTATTAAATAAAATATATTTTCAAAATGATATATATATATATATACACACATATGTTTAAGAATGAGGCGCTATCCATTATACACGCTACTAATTTCATAATTTCATTACAAGCTAGGCCACAAAACTATACAAAACACAAAACTATAGCGCCTTAAGCCTTTATATGTATGTGTGTATATATTATATATAATATATCTACACATACATATATAAAAAATCTATATTTATAGGCCTATACGGCCCTAGAACTTAGCTATCTACATACGCATATATAATGATGAGTTACCATGAGAGTGGTTGTTCTGAGCTTATAATATACCTACTATATACCGGTACATTTGTGACAAATTTAACTTGAATTAATTTTTTACTTTTTAGTTCAGATTTTTTTTAAAACAAACTTCTTTTTTACTTTTTTTTTTTTTTCTCTTTTTAGTCTCGAATCTCTGGGACTTATCTATTGGTTTGTCGGACTAGTTCATTCAAGTCACTGCAGTTTAAATAAGAGAAAAACATTTTTTTTGTTTCTGTTAACGTAATATTAATAACATAATGTTATACGTGTAATGTAACCCATAATATTGTATTGTCACCGAACTTATATACGTATGCCGAATTTAAGCTCAATCAGACACCAACAATGGTTGAAAAATGGTTTGCAAATTCTAAACAGTCAATTTACTTACATACGAACACTGCAAGTTACATAAAAGCTTCTAATACTGAAGACACATAGTTTAAACTACTAGACATACTTCAATTAGATTTATTTTGTCGACTATACATTCATAACGCAGAGGTGAACACATAAAAAATAGTAAATGCAGTGTATTAATTATGAATGAAAAATGTTTTTTTCCTTTCGAAAAATAAATACTAAACGCAATATATTAAAAAAACTAAATTTTAACTGTGGCAAAATGTTATTTCAAGCACTATAAGCCATTATCATAATATTTATTTCAAGTTAACGGCGTGTTTTTAACGTACCATTGTAAAATGAACTTTTCACAGGTTATTATAGCATTTTGTAGCACAAATTTCGGCCAAATATAAAATTTTTCAATGCTTGCAAATTTATTGAACCCTTGCGACAGTTTTTAAACCCGGGTTTTTAATTATCGACAACACTGCGAAAGAAAGAGCTAATAGAAAGTATGTGATAAATTTTTAATGAATCTGATCTTAGAAGGAGAAATGGGGTCACGAATATATTCAGTGAACGCAAAACAAGAATTTAAAACCATCTACGCTTTCATAATTTTACTTGGAGTTATTACACACTTTATGTAAGTCACTAAACATAATAAAAAAAAAGAGACTGGTTCTTCCCACTGAAAGGTTTTTGCTTAGTGTTGAATTTGGTAGTACGCAAAAATAAATTGATAAATAAATAAAAAAAAACGTTCTTGCCAACCAGGTTATGTCAGCTAGTAACAAAGGATTTTCTTAATGTCAATCTAGAAGTAGGTACATTTATTGATAGGCTTTATTTTTTATTCGGTAATGGTTTAAATATGTTAACATTATTCAAACAATAAATTATACATTCCTCTTGAAAAACAGAACACCGAAGTTCTTAACTACCCAAGAAGCTGCGGCAGCCGAACGCTTGCCTTTGCACATAGGCGATCCGAGTTCTATCCCTGGTGTTTGACGTCTGGATTTTCACATGTAGGACCGTGTAGGACGATGTCACAGTTCGGCGGGTTTTTTTCTTTCGGGCATCTCCCATTTTCCACCACCCTTGCATTCCGGCACTTCTCGACACTCACCTCATTCACCCTCATTAACTCTGAATGTCTTTAACGATAATATTCTTCAGTTCCGCAATAAACTCAGTAACAGTTTATTAAACACTTTATGTAAACATTTCCAGTATCTTGTTTTTTTTTTTTTTTTCCTGGAGTTGTTAGTGGCTAATGTGGTAATTGTTTAGCTGACTTGACGAATCCTGACTACATCGCTTTCTCTCACACCCGTGTACTTTGCTGATCTTCTCAAGCATTTACTTGTTTCTTCATCACATCACTGAATAACAGTTTTTATTATTTCCTGCTCTCTGCTACGCATCTCCTTCCCGCGCCTCTGCGGGCTAACACCTTCACCTTACGTTTTCAGGTATACACCGAGGGTCGATATTTTCATAACAGCTACTATACGGCTGTCGACTGTGTGTCGCCTTCTTATCTACTCTTCTAACCCTGTCCCGCTATTCCTGCACCCCCGCGCTGTAAGAAGCCAAGATAACTGCCCAATGTTGTACACACATCGCGCTCTTTCTACCTACTAACCTTGCACATGTCGCCATTTACATATCTCACGATAACGGCAGCAAGGTTTTGGAAAGTTACATTTTTTTACCTTTGCGGCTTCTGCGATAACCATCGGCGTTAAGATAAATTAAACAAAATATTCGTTTGCGCACGTTATTTTCGCACCTTCTTATGTTGATTTTGTTAAAAAAAAAAAAAAAAAAAAAAAGTTTACGTAAATAAATAACGCTAGCACACGAGATAATTTAGCACGGTTTGATTGGAAAGCTATTACGTAATTAGTTACACAGCCCTGCTATTAACTATAGATATTAAAAAACGATTACAATTTTAGTGTATGTAATCGGGTCACGTGACCCTTCAATCAACTAAAGTTGCCAGCCGGAATACAGCTGGTATTCTATTATGGGAATTAGGAGTTTACATGGAAATCTTCGTCGCATTATTACAATACAACATAATAATGCAGCAGTAGTGAAGTTTGAAGATAATACATCCATACAGCAGTAAAAAGGCATGAAAATTATCTAATGTCTGCACGATTTCGTAGTCCCTGCCTGGCATTTAAGAGTCGGTGAGCCTGGCGTGTGAGCCGTGATGTAGCGTGGTAGGTACGGAAAGTAATTTTTCTTGTGTAACTATTAAAAAATTCTCCAGTGAGTTTATCTATGAAAAGAAGACAAGACTTCAAACTGTGTCGCTATGATTTTAAAAATGCCGTCCGTCGATTAAAAACATGATTTCCAAGCTCCTCAAATGTGCTAAAAATGACCTGTTCACGTTGCTGTAGCTGAGAAAATATCAACCATAATCGGGAAACCAAATCCTAGAAACCTACATTGGACTTTACCTCACACTTTCCACAAATAAAATAACAGGCTCATCGCATGAAGTCCCTCTGAAAAAACGGGTTTTATATAAAAAAAAATATGGTACGCTAATTTAGTACACCACGTCTATAGAGGCGGTGAGGAGTTTGACGGACATGTTATATTGGACTTATCTCCTTCCCCGTTTACGTGCCTCAGACAGTTTCAACCGGTTTGCTGTTTAGGTTTCAGTAGATATGTGGCGTTCCACTCCTATTACAACATGACGAAATATGAGGTGTTTAAATTAAGATTAGGACAATCTGAACTTCTGACTCGTCAACTTCCATACGCATTTACTACGTGACTATAGGCTAAAGTTGTACCGTAAAATGGGGTGAATAGGGACGCTGGGGTGAATAGGGACAAAATTTCAAATCAAAAGTTCCAGTACGCAGTTTTAAATCAGAGTTTTTCCTTAAGGTTGGCAGTTAATGATTAAACAAAGAGTTATTGTACTGAAATATAATTTAATTTACAATAAAGTTCTAAGCTAGGATTCGGTTTCAAATTTTGTCCCTATTCGCCCCAGCGTCCCTATTCACCCCATTTTACGGTATTTACAAGTGCACTCTCATTCCGAAAAAAAACACGTCAAATCCAAATGCATACATTAAATCCATACAGTTTGGCAATCGTGGCCTTCTGGTTGAACGTATATTGTACGTTCGAGGCCTATAAGTGCAGAAGAGGTACAGTAAGGTAGACACAACACGAGAATCACGCCTCACCCTAGCCTCTAGGCGCAAGTCGCTGAACTGTAGCTGAATTATAGGTTAACTTTCAAAAAATGTTCTTGCAATAATTCTGCAAGACAAATTAATGAAAGATTCCACTATTATTTATGTCGAGCATTTTACAATGAATATATACTGTTCATTATCGAAGATAAAAGTTTGATAATATAATTTGAATAAATGTTATGGCTCAGAAACTGAAAATACAATATAATTGTATAACACTCCCCCCTGGACGTTCAAGTACGATAAAATCATATTTTTATATTTATATGAAATAGTGTTATTTTGTAGATGATACTTGTGAGTACAGTTTTCTCTTACAAAGCATTTTTAAAACTCCCATACTTTTCTCATAACGGTGCGTCAAAGTCAAAATTTGCATGCTCTACTCCCATGAAAATAGTGAAAACAAACTGACTTACGTGAGCGAAATGGTATGCCACTGGTAATGTAATACCATTAAAAACATCCCGTGAACTACTTTGTGTGTTTAAAAAATTTTTTGAATATGCAACTTTTTCATGTATTTTTCATTTAAGAAATATGAAACGTTACATTGTGGATTTTAACGTTTTATTGCATAGCTTATGGGATGTAAGATAACAGTAAATTATTTTATTTAGTTAAATCAATTAGTTTTCACTATTTGCATGGCAGCGTAAAGCCGGAATCACACAGACCACGACGACACGACGCGTCGTGCGGACCAACCAATCACAATGTTTACAAGGCGATGACGTCAAATTAATCTGGCATGTGACTGGCTATTCAGCACGACGCGAGCGTCGTGTGTAGCTTCCATGTTCTGCGAGATTCCGACTTAACAAGCCAATTTGGACAATGTTATGAGGAACCTATCAGAGCTAAAACTGTTTTGTAAGAGGAAACTGTACTCACAAATATAGTCTACAAAACTAACAATATTTCATATAAATATACAATTATGATTTAATCACACTTGAACACCCGCAATGGCTTCGCTTTCTACGCGCTTAAAACGCGTTCAGCGTGTTCGTAAATACTTTTTTTTACGAAACTAGATCATTTTTGTTTCTACGCGTTAAGTAATTGGGCTGCATATACCTTTTTAGCCTACTCTTACCCGATGCTGGTACATTCTTTACTTAATAAAGATACTTCTTTCCAGTTTTCAGTCCAATTTCGAAAGGTAGAAAACCATTCGAATTCTTTTTAAAGTTAACTTAATGTGTTTTCTGAATTAATTGAACCATGATCTTCTTTGTGTGTTTTCACTTTGCAGTTTTCTTCTCAGGCTTAGGCATAATTGACTTTGAACATAAGCACCACGAGGACCGCGGTGGCCGAGTGGTCAGATCACTCGCCTCCCGCGATCGATTCCAGGCGGGGTCGGTCCCCGGATTTTCGGGGCTCTCCCGTTTCCCCCGCCAAACATTCCGGTGCTGCTCCATACTCACCTCATGTCACCGCTCACCAGCGCTGAAGACCTCGATGTTGAGCAATGACCAAAATTTCTAACATTCTCACAAGCACATGCGATAAATTGCATGGCAATATTTTTCTTGGAAGATAGCGGGGAATGTTTCCGGTCGGTTAAAAAAAAATTTGTTCTATCAACCAGGAATATCGTTACTGGATTGTCAGATAAACTCGATCGCAAAGTGAAAAACAACGATGAAATATTACCTCAATTATTATTTAATGAAACGATACGCAATCTATAGGTTATGTCCTTCAAGTGAATATGCGCGGCGCGCTATAAACTGACAACATAAATTTAGTAAATTACCCAGAAGAGGCGATTAGTTTCAAGGTTGCATACACCCACACATTATTTTTTATATTAAATAAAATTGTCAGCTATTAATACTGATCTGATATTTATTGAGTTGTTGAGAACGTTTGCATTTTCAATAAGCAGAACTACGCTTCACATCATACTGAAAGTGGATAGTTATTTTTTATGATCGAAGAAAACCATTATACAGGACTAATCATGACCGACTAGGTTATGTCAATTTTGTCAGGTAACAACTTATGAAAAAAATAATTTTTAAGGTGTCGTCAGACCTCCCTTAATATCTTCTCAAGCTGCAAATCAATTATGGTGGCCGTAAAGAGAGGTTAGAATGCCACACGGGAGAGTAATATTGTTATTTAGAATTTATTGGTATTGTTTTACAGGAGAAACATAACTATTGTTTGTAAAGGAAAGGCCGTACTGGTGTCTACAACATAATTTATATTCGTTGCACATTTTTGCATGAAAGCGATGTAGTGTTTTTAATGTATATTTTGTTTTCAAACAAAATGGTTACGATATCATTTTATAAACAAAATCAACGACGTATTCTTATCATTTTTATTTTGCATTTTTCAACTTTGCAGTATGCAAAACACTAAATATAAATCATCAAATTACCGTCATAAAAGTTTTGTGCATTAAAAATGGAAAATAATATACATTTTTGCTAAATTCGCAAGTCGATGTACGAAGAGAAATTATTTGTCTTGCGAATATTGTGGTAACACTTCACCTCAACTGAGAATCTGACTACAATGCAAACGAAAAATTCTCAAATTTTAGTATAGTTCTCCTTAGTTTAACCTTTACCACAATAATTTCCTCGCATTACTCTGAAATCGACCCATAGAGATTTATGGCCTACAGTTATTATTAAGGGAGGTACGTAAGTAAAAGGTTTTGGAATTATGTTGTGTACGTAAATATGAAAGAACACACACACACACAAACAAATACACACACAAACAAATACACACACAAACAAATACACACACAAACAAATACACACACAAACAAATACACACACAAACAAATACACACACAAACAAATACACACACAACACACGCTTCCACAGTTTCAATATAATTTCTACACCACTGGTTCACGCCGGATATTTTATTTCATAGCAATATTCAATACGGCGCTAGTTGCGACACACTGGAGAAGGTGGAATGAGCTATGTTTGCGAGCAACCCCTACCTTCCACAACACTGCAGCCATGTTCGTGCAACTAGTATTGACCGCCGCAATGGAATTACCCCTGACAAGGATCGGGCCGGGTGGCACTCTTGAGGCGTACTGTGTGGTGCAGCCTCAGTTGCGCCAGCGAATACTGTTTAGCAAATTCTCAAGCGTATTTTAAAAAATTAGCTTTTTTTTTATTGTGCAGGAGAGAACTACACTGTTACACTACAAACCAATTTACGGGTGGCGGGGGGGGGGGGGACTATGGCAAGGACCAAGCGTAGGCCTATACACCTTCGTGCATTTTAATTAATAACAATATTTTATGTTCAGAGCTGAATGTGAGGGTGGCAGGAGTGAAGTTTACTAACGAAAAGAAGGCACACTTCAAACTTTGTCTTTATCGTTTTAAAAATACCGTCCATTTGCTAAAAACGTGATTACCTAGCTCTTAATAAGTCGTAAATAATGGCTTCTTAACACTGCTGTAGCTGGAAAGATATCAGCTGTAATCGTAAAACCAAATTATTTGAGACCTGCGTTGGACTTTAACATATACTTTCCACAAATAAAATAATAGGGTCAACACATAAAAGCCCCATTGGAAAAAAAAAATTCTACATAAACACTGGACGCTAGCTTATGAATCTGCGCTTAAAGGTAAAGAGGTGTTTAACGCACGTATTAGAGTCGACTTATCGCATTCCCTTGTTTCCGTGGCGCAAACTCAGTGGCGGCTCGAGGGTTTTGTTGCCAGGAAGGGCACAAGTCGCCGAGAACAAAAAGATCTACTGGACGTATATAAATTTAACATACAGTGTCATTGGTAGGACAGTTAATAACACACTCGTGTGCACGCACCGTCGTATACCAATGACGATGAAGTATCTACTGGCTACTTATTATGTTGTGACCAGTCAGTAATAAACGGCACCTATATATCAGCGTGTCAGTGGCTGTAGCGTCAACTAGCGTACAACCATATACAGTTCTCTGCAACTTGTGCCCTACCTGGCAACGACCTTTACGAGCCGCCATTGCCAAACTGAAAAGAAAAAAAAAAAACCAAGAGTCAAAAACTCTTAAGAGCCTATGACGGAGAAGTGAGGTGAAGGAACAACACAACAACCATACCCGAACCATGATTCTAACCCATGAGAGGTCCCGACTCTGACATGGAGTTCTGATGTCCCTTCACCTTACTTTACCCTCATCGACTCTTTAAGACCTCGTTGTTCAAGGCCCGTAAATCAATTTCATAAATCGTGGACGGATTGCATCGTATGCTCAACATTTATCAGAGCATAACCTGTATTTTACTGGCCATGCTTCAGCTAAAGCAACGCGGAGGTTTCTATGAAAACCACAGACTATTTTCCAGTAGGTAAATTTGTTGCACCGAAATGGTAAAATACATAATAATCCAGTCAGGTATTCAGCCCTATTACACACACCATCGTTGGCTTGAGTAGTGTTAGACTAAAAGTTCTATCATGCTTCCAGAATTCGTATGATCGCTAATAATTAGCATGTATCTTTCGAGAATGTCGCAAAATTTGCTACTCGCAGTGAAATACAATACCCAAAATTTACCCTACGTTAACAATAAAAAAACTGAACAGTACTACAGAATGTATACTGCAAAATATGAGTGGTTTCAAAATACATTTACTTGCTAAACTACTTTTTAATGACTGCTTTTCAAACTCGCTTAAGGTGAATGCCGGTACATGGCCGATTCTCTTGACAGTTGGTTTAATTCACTGGCACAGTCTCTAATAAACCTTCTGTCGATGAGATATTAAAGCATTATTTCCAAAGTGAAGATAACGTGTGTACCTTTAAGAGTGTTTGGTAGATAAATAAACGCTAAAACACCAATTGAAATTTACACACTTTTGAAAGTTAGTATGGAAAAACTACAAATATACAAACCTATATAATATTTGTAACTTTGTTTAGCCAACATTTACCCAGAATTATGCCTTTGTTAAGCGTAATCTATTCCGCCTCAATTAAATGTCGGTACCTACGAGATTTCATAGTCAGGAATTTTTCTTCAGAAATACATAACTGGAGAATTTTTTTATCAGGACGTTAGCAAAACTGTTGTATAGGTATGGCTGTTATTTATTGTTTTTATTTTTCATTTTATTTTTTTAATTGACTTTGAGAAACCTACAGTTTCAACTAGTGCTTTTACCTTGAATTATATGCCATGTTCCTCGTAAGTTACCTTTGCGTTAGCAAAAAAAGTTCTTCTGATATAGGAAACACAGCAGTGTTTTCGCATTTCACTAGTTGTACCGATAACACAGTTGGTAGTATCTCCGAATATTTTCGTAACAAAGTTAACAATGATCTCCATGTTAACTTCGTTGCTAATCAGGCTTTAGTAATATCGGTCTTATCTTCCTGCCGTTTTTATGTAGTATATTGCGCGTGAAAGAAGCGATTTCCTTATCTGGTCTTGTTAGTCCGTACGTCCACGATTCTTATACGGACAGCTAATACGTGTCATAACACCCATAATCGAATCACAGTATTTTACAAATATACGTGAGAGACTCACTATATGTTCGGGAAAAATGCACAAACCGTACGAAAAAAAGTCGCATTTTTGGCGATAACTGAAAGTAGCGCTTCTTAGCAACTGTGAGTGCTGAATTGATTGTTTAGTAATGAAATAAAATTATATCACAAATGTGTATTGTTTGATGTTCATGTGTGGTTTTCTTATAAATATTTTCAACCGATCTAAGCCAGAATTATTGTAGCCAAAATCTGAATTCCGAGCTTTATGTTTTGACCTTCAACATCCTATACAGCACTTCAAAAATGTCGCCACCGTGCCTACGATGACAGGTAAATATTATCTACTGTATTTTCTGTCAGCCAACAGTTGACACAAGTTCGTGTAGAGTAGTGGAGTGGTGCGTGTGGGCGCCATTTGACCGTGGACTTTCGCGCCTTGGGAACTGACCTGCTGGCATGACCTCTACGTAGTCGGCGGTCAGCCATGAGAGGTTGGCCTCGTCAGGAGGCCCAATATTACCAGAGATATACAACATAGAGAGTGTCGCCACATACATGTGCAGGTATACAGGATGTATTCGAACTGCATGCCAATACAGTGGAGAAACAAGACAAACACCACAAGGAACAAAACATATATATGTAGGGCCAGGAAAATTTAGCTAATTCAATGACCTACATGCTAGAATACTCAAGCCCCGTCCATTCGTTCATTGTCTACAGTTCTACTGAGTAGCAGCTAGTTGACAAATAGTCTGGGCTCGAGTATGCATAGGATAGTAGATTCTAACATGCATGTCATTGAATTCGCAAAATTTTCCTGGCCCTAGACATAGATCCTAAAACGCACCGTTTCTGCACTAGAGTTCGCAATGTGCCGGCGATAGCTTTTCACGCGTTCCTATCAATTTTCACAGTTCTTCCGACTGGAATATGAGTTAATGACAGCGGAGTAGTGAGCAATGTACAGGGCTGCTGTAAGGACATTCAACAGAAACGTGATCTAGCATGCGCTATCAACTGTACAGCATGTCTATATATACTATAATTACAGTGCAGAGACCGTGTGTTTTAGGACATATGTTCATATAATATATTTTATTACTATAAGATGTGAGGATGGTTTCTCCAAAATATTAGCGAGGAATCTGGCAACATCTTGTATAAGGTGTGCAACACATGAATAATTTTAAAGCCATACAAATGTTTGAATAAATGTGTAAACAAATCATTCCGATAAGACACTAATTTCGTTGGACATTTGTGCAAGTCAGTAATGAGCTGTAAGATTTAAAATAATAACGAAACGTAAGGAACATATTTGACGGGCACCTTCGCCTCCAGCTGGCATTTTCACTAGCGCTATCTTACATAAATACGAGAAGACCACACATGATGAAAGTGAATTCGCCCGATTAACTCCAGCAGGTTATTCCTTTCGAACATTTGACGAAAATGTAGTGTCCTATTTTTTTTTTTTTTTTTTTTTTACATTTGAGGGATTAAGGAAAACTAACTCCCCCATAAAGTGTAGAGTTAAAATACCGTAAGTTCACTCTTGTCTGTGTTTTGTTTACATAAGGATTTCCCGGAAACTGTCCCTCTGGCGTATTGGCAGGGGAAGGGGTCACTAACTTAAAATTAGTCTATCGTATGTGTGTATTTTTTTGCTACAATCCATTCATATTGTTTATAAAATTACATTTATTTAAACAGTGATACTGGAATAGTAATATCAGGTGTGTTTACATAATCGCTATGCTGACTGGCTACATCAGAGGAGGCCATCATCCACGTAGCCTACCCCACAGGCATGCCTATGGCGTTTTAGACAACATTTCAAACATGCTGCATCACTAAGCATTTTAACAAAACGATTTTACCTCTGCGTGTAAATAAATGTTGTGTTATTTATTGAGGGAAACAACAGTTTACTTAATGATGAGCGATGACACTACCAGAGGCGTAAGAACTCTATCATATAAAATACTATTGCTGATCAGATGCTTAATACCGAACACTTTATGACTATAAACTCATTAAAAAAAATATATATTTTTTTTAGGGCCATAAGTTTCTTTCTATAAATTTAATCGAAAAATTGTAAAAATTTTCTTAAATTTTATTTGTAAAAAAGTTATTTGCAGTTTTCCGGTCTAATTCACTCTCATCCTGTAGGCAGTTTATGACTGGCCTTGTCCGAGGAATATTTTCTGAAGTTTAACATAATTTAAGACTTTACGACTTCTTTGTAAAGTACACATTTCTCAACAACAGTGAAATACGTTTCCTGGTGAAATTCTTTGCGACACATACAGCCGCAATAAATTAGCCACATATTGTTACAACAAACCTACAACTCGTTTTTTATTGCGAGGTGGATTTGTTACATGAATACAAACAAGTCTTCACAGAAATCGAAAGCACAGTTTATTCTACAAATTTATAACATTTAAAATTTTCAAACTAATGAAATTTGACTGTACGTAAAATTTACACACACAAAATATTTTTGCAGTAAGTATCAATGGGTGTAATTGTTAAAGCATAATTTTTGCACCCCTAAGTACTTCGCAGGTATTTCGTGTGTTGGAACCTAACCACACTGGTAAACTGTACGAGACTTCATCTACAAAGGTAACAGTAACCCTGCATTCGATCTGACAGATATTTGATTTAAGCAAGTATTTTAAACGCCTTCTTCAGTTTCTCTTTTCTTCTGCTCGAACTGTATCACTCATTAAGAAATTCAAATCAACATCGCCTTTACAATTATGTTTAAATGTAACGCAAGCAAATATGTAAGTAATTTTCAAGCACTTGTTCGAATAGTAATAAAACCTAGTAGCATCGTAGTTATCACTTCTCAAAATGTTACTTACTCTCCCAACATGACGTTATGTTATACTTAAAACGCACTACGTCTAGGCGGGTGAATCATCGAGTTCACTGTTAAGCTGCCTTCAGCAGTGTACGACTCACACATTATAATATCAGTAGGTTGGGAGCACAAACAATGCTATAAGAATTGAATTTTCCCATTTTAACAAATGTGAAGCGACGTTAAAATGTGTGAGGTCTCTGTAAAAAAAATTATGGAAAGTGTATGCACTTCTCCAGGTAAGTTCGATATTTACTATGTGTTGTGCGCACGTACTAAGTGTGCCACATTTTAATAAGCCAGCTTCTGCTGAGTAAAAAGAAACTACGATACCAGCTCGCATGACGGTCTGTATTCACCAGACATTACAAACTGCTTCATAAAAGCGCTTACAAGATTAAGGATAGCAGCAGGTACTACATCGTGCAATATCGGCTTGTTATAATTGTTTCATTCCTGGTGAGCATCTCTTATACAGAAATCCTCTACCGTTGAGAAACGTGACAGTGGTCTGTATTACACAAAATACAACAAGAATAAAAAAATACGGTAAATTGAATTAACAGGTAACAAAACATTAGCACTAAAATATGTGATCAAACTAATGGGCTATAACATGACAAATGCACGACTTCTTCCAAATATGCACAATTTCGGGACTGAAATTTACACAAATAATTTTTCGTCAATAAGCATTTTCTGCGGGACTATAGTTGTCGATCGGTATGACAAACTGTTCTTGCGCTGTCGTACTTACAATATTTATTACCAGGATTAAACATTCAATATTAATGTTTTCTTATAGAATCTTCTGATTAGAAATATATATCTATATAAAACTGGAATCGACACTCGGGGGGATGAGTATTTTAAATACTAATCGTAAGTAGTAAGCACTCAAATATACCAGAACATTTTTCAAATGACAGCTACAAGAGTCGAGTTCTGCGGTTTGGGTTCTTGGCCGACGGCACGACTAACAAGTGGGTTCAAATGTCAGGTCACATCATCCAGTTATTCATCTCGTCGCGAGACCTTATATAAATCTGAACAACTGTGAAGTTGGTTAGTTGCTGCTTGCGTGGGTTGGTTAGGAAGCCCCTCTGAATTCAACACGAGCTGTACGTAACAGTGCAGCAAAAAATGTATTAACAGCGTACAAAAAAAGTAACGTGGTCATTGCAGAACGAAGTTACAACATTAGAAAACTAACTGCTCATTTTTAGGACGGTATTAAGTAGGTTCACATTAGTGTCAACTAACACTTCGCTGATGCCCAGGAAACGTACACAAACACTCTGCAGAAGACACCAGATTGGAACCCAGTAAGCTGTGCGTGTAAGCAGCACACGCGGGCCAGGTGATACACTGCTATAAGTGGACACAATTAATTGGTTTGATGCAACACGAATGGCCGAACGCTATGCTGGCAGTCACAGATGCAGCGATGTGTGGCATCTGTTATACCATATGTTCAACGTTGGGAAACTCCTTAAAATTGGTGACCTGACTATTGCAACCCCCAAGTGTCTCATATCAAATTTATTGTCTCAGTGTCGGATATCACTACAGAATGTTTCAAACGTCATTCATTAGGCCATTGTAAACATCGTTTTACGAACTCTAGGGCTCTGTTACTCCAGGTGCGATTGAACTTAAGATTGAAACATTCGTGAACTAGAAATTAACCGCACACTTCCCACTAACAGAACTATATAAACTTAAAAAAGCCCGCACTTAAAATCCTATACTTCGCTTAAAAATATGATGTAGGATGTTTTTTTTTGCAAGATATAGAGATTGACTTTTTTTAGTGGCATGAAAATCTGAAAACAGCTCTTGTTGACTGTCAATTCACGTAATCTCTAGGACTGGGTATGTTCCATATTTCACAAGTTTTGAAAGAATGAGTGCCATTTTTCTGTGTACAGAAAAACAAAGGGAAGTCTTTATTAACATTATTAAACGGGTTTCTCAAATAAATATTAGCACATTTATCGCATAGAGAGCAAAACTAAATCTCACAGGCTTTCATCGTGCCTGCGGCAGTCAATAGCCACGCACTATGTAAATGTGTGGTGTTATTCAATGAGAAAATATTGAAAACAAAATATACACTGTCGCAACAACTTAAACCTTACGAAACTTCGTCAACGTACACCTATTCCAGACAGTCTTAGATAGCAGCTGATTACTTTTCATTGCAAAATTATTCTCCGGAGTACACCCTTCCATTTGTGTCCAAGTTATATTTCAACCAATCGGTAAACATACTTTCAATCGACACAAAACATGAACGAAGCATTGCACAAGTTGACCTTCGTTATAATAATCACGCTATGCGAACAGTCGCGTTAGTAATGACAAGTGTCTTTATGATTACTGGTGGGTAATTAACCTGGATATGTACTATTACCTAGCTGTTGGAGGTCACAGACCACGCCAGTCAACATGCACTCAAAACACCATGCTAACTGCCTTAGAGTAAACATAAGGTAGAGGGAGTATCCTCTATACAGCTGCATACGATATTGTGTGTTCAACATGTGTCACGTGACTTTAGTGAAATATGCGCGGGGGATTTGAAATAACATTGAGAGCCAAGATAATAATTGCTTAGTAATCACAACCATGTTGGGTTATTTTGGTACCATATGAACATACGAACTAAGGAGAGCATACAACCATATTATCGCACAGTACAATTGCGTAGAAATTTCAGAACGACAAATGTAAACAATGTCTGCCACGTTACTGTTTTCCTTAACCCAGCAGTTTTTAGTAAAAAGTAAATATTAGCTACGTACTTACTATAAGGTTTTGAACCGAGATCTCGGTGACACCACATGACTAAATATATATTCTGGAAGGTATGCCAAGAGTTTCAAACAACACGACTGCATTTTAACGCCGAGAAAACATAAATAAACGACACCAAACTCTCGAGACCATGTTGGACACACATTTGTGACGTCATGCTCCCTCTACTATATATTACCTCTATGCTAACTGCAGTACATTGTTCGTGCTGTGTGGTAGGCAGTGGCCACGGTCTAAGAGGTAGAGGTCTTGACACTGCGTATGCTCTCCAGCAAGAGAAAGTGACCCCTTCATGTCGCCGAGCGCTAGTAGTAATTTGGTGGAAGATTTGCCTTGTTTACATCTCGCGTTTTAACATGTTGGCAATTATTTACATAAAATAATGTTAATAAGGTAAGCTGATATAGTAAATACATGTTCCATGTCCATAAATGCATTGGCATGTGTGGAACTGTTTGTAAAAGTAGTCTGAAGAAATATATACACACACATATATTATTATTATTATTATTATTATTATTATAGTGAACACATTCTCACAAAAACTTTCATTTCGTGCCCTACAAAATTTTATAATCGTTGCAATGTGCATCTACATCTAAAATATTTAAAAACTAAATTTCACTGTTGTAAAAAAATGTGTTCCAATACAAATTTACGTTCCCTTTTTTTTTTTCTTCCGTATAATACTCGCAATTCCGGTAACAACTTCACATTTTAAGCTAAGCAAGATACAAAAACAAGTCAAATCTTCCACCAAATTACTACTAGCGCTCGGCGACAAGAAGGGAGTCACATTTTATTCCTCAGTGTCAAGATCTCTACCTCCATAGACCGTGGCAGTGGCGCAAGACAACATTTAGTCGTGGCGGAAGGAGACAACAGTACAGAGAATTATCAAACTGAAGTATGCTGCCACTAGCAGCAAGTGTACGTTTTTATTTGAAAATAACCGTTTAATTTACCCTCTACGAGCAAACCATAAGGGCTCGCTTTGTGCTTCAAAGAGTACACGAGTGAAGGCATTGTTTCTAGCTTCAGCGTAGTGTTGAGGACAATCGCCTGCCTGATGACTGTAAAAAAGAAATTTCAGGACTTCCAGTCTAACGTCAAGAACCTGTGATAGTGATTTTATGAAAGAGTTGTGCAATGGAGTGCATGACTGGATGTTGTTTTTTTGGACACACTATACTGCGATGCAGATGCACATCTGCATTCACTGGAGTACGTCCAAAAACTACATACAGTGATGGTGATCTTAACACTGTTAGCCTATAAGTACGTCAGAGTCATTTCAAACACTGTGACATTAACGTCAAAACTCGTCGATCCAGCACTAAACTGTTGGCGCTTTAAAAAAAAAATGCATATGTTCCGTAAATGTTGCTCAAGAGTTAGTTGAATTTTTGTAATTGTAGATAATTTAAAAAAAAAATGTTTTTTCTGTCAACGTGGATCCGGAAATGCCCCCTTCTAACTTCTAAAGGTAAGCATTAATGCACAGATTTGAAATACACTAAATATAAGGCACAGACAGTGTGAAAGCGCGAATTGAACGATAATTTATATAGATGTAGGCATTCAGTAGGTGATTCAATTCAATTACAGCCGACTCCTACCACAGTGCTTATTTCCAGTCCAATGTTGGGTATAATGGTGAAGCAGCTGGTTCCCTTATGTGACATCTCGTTCACAATTAGAGCTGCGGCCGTATAGGTATGCCTACATTTAATTTTCATTCAATATTACGTTCAGCAGTTGCATTTTAGCACTTGAATATAATATAATAACGAAATCCGACATTGGGGACACTCGAGGGGGGAGGGGGTATAGTGGAAAGCCACCACTCCCCGAAAAAAGTCAAACAGTAAATCTTGGCAGGGTGAGTCCATGGGGTCTAGACACTCCCACCTACTTTTTCCCACGAAAACTGCTTAAATACCACAATTTTGCACCTTGCGATTCAGATTTTTTCCGGAGGAGGAAATATCTTCACCGTCCGCTTTTTTCAAGAGGGGAGGATCTATGTGGTTTCAAACATTCCCAGGTTCGGGGTCCCCCTACCCCCCCCCTCCCGTTTTCAAAACACAAATCCTAGCTGCGGCCCTGTAACCACACCTCCCGCCCCAACCTAGAAATAAAAATCCTGGGCGCGGCTCTGAAATAAATAGAGTGCAACCACTCGTATACGACGCGAATGACAATAAGAAAAATTTTAACATCGTAGTTTTAAAAGAACCGAGAGATTTTCCTGACCGCTTAACAGTAATGTATAGCACAGTGTAGAATATGAGAGGTGAGGGCGAGGGTTTTTAAATACAATTATATTAAGAAATCTATGCTATACGAAATAAAGTTACATAAATCCGAATTAGCATAAGAACTGTTTTATATATACCACATTTAAAGTACAACTTTTGTCAATGCATCCGTAGCTCAGTAGTCTGCTGACACAGATATTGCAAGTTCAAATCCACCCCCGGCGATAAATTTTTTAGTGTAGTCTCAGTTAAAAAAAAAATCATAAGGTTAAATTACTCATATACAAACACACAAGACTTCACCCTTCCCTTAACACCAACAGCGACACTAGAGCACTCTAGCAAACGACGATTTAAGCATTGGAACAAACAAGGCGGATGCTGACTGCAGCACCGCTCAGCAGCAAACGATGACTGTACACAGTTTTGTCCGTTGGAAATAGTACGTCGGCGCGCTGCACAAATTGGGCCAATTAGAATCAAGCGAAGTACAATGATATTACGTTATTTGTTTACTTCAGAACTCAACTTAGAGTGAACAAAAAATAGTACTATGACATCACATGGCATGTGTGACGTGTCACATGACAAAATGGCCGCTTACGCAAAACAAAATGGCCGCCCATGCAAAATAAAATGACCGCTCATGCAAAAAAATTGGCGGTGGACTGATCCAACATGGCGGCGGCTGTTCCACAGCCTGCGTCCTAGCTCTGTCTATAAATGTAATACCAATTAACAGAAGTAATAGTCAACCTGGCAACAACTATACACAACACGTGCCTGGCGTGTTGAGTGTAGGTAGATGCGTCTACACCGCGTCATTTGTTCCTTTGTTGCTGCTCGTGTACCCTTGAGGCGCTGGCAGTTGCTGTAACACACAGCAACACACACAGACAGAAGGGTTACGGTGTCGAGTCTAGCGAGACATTTATGAGAATGAAATCTAAATGTGACAAATACTGCTGATAAACTAGTCTTTCTAGAAAGGCAGCAGACATGTGGACAACAGGAAAATGAAATTTGGCGAGTTACAAGGGCTAATCGGCTCACTGCATCAAACTTTGGAAAAAATATGCAAAAGAAAAGATACCACACTATGTGATAAACTACTGAAAACACTATAGTAGTCTCAAGAGCTACATTCGAAAGCCATTGTGTATGGAAGTATAAATGAAAAAAACTGCTGTAACTAGACATGAACAACTAAAATCAGTTAAAGTAGAGATATGTGGTTTGTTCGCAGCAGAATGTGAACCATACTTGAGTGCAAATCCAGATGGTCTGGTGGGTGATGGTCTTGTCGAAATAAAATGCATTCCTAAAATAGGCGATAAGTCTTTACTAGAAGCAGCTGTTGATCAGAAAAAAATGTTATTTGTCTGGAATTGAGGAAAGGTGGACGTCTGCAACTCAGAAGATGCCATGATTATTACTTCCAGGTTCAGGGCCAAATGAATATTGCAAATAAAAGTTTTGTGATTTCGTTGTGTAGGCCTACTCTCCACCAGATTTTTATTTTTGTAGAGCGCATAGACAAAATTGACAAATTTTGGGAAGGAAAGATGTTGCCACTGCTCCGTCGGTTTTGTCTGGAATGTATGCTTCCAGAAATAGTCGATGGAAGAATTCCTAGAAAACTCTCTGCCAGGGAGCCTGCTTACATGTTGCAAGCGAGAAAAAAAAATGAATTTCAATAAAAAGATGAAGCTACAAGCTTAAAATGTTTTACCTTGTTTTTTTACACATGAAGTATCAATGGAAACATGTTATATTTTTACTAAGCAAGACAATTTTGTCTGTGATTACAGTTCACTAATATTGGTAACATGTTACACGAAATTGCCGAATTGCATTTAAATTTGTACTGTACGTAAAGTATTACTGTCAATGGCCGAAATGTTTTGCGAATCAATTTCTGCTGGTGGGCAAGAGAATGTATGTTCCTATTTATTTCAGATCCATGAATGGTAAAAGCTCACCTCGACAAGGTAGCATTTAATTACTTTAAAATTAGCTCAGGATGCGTTAAAAATATAGCATAAAGTAAATTAATTCGCAAATTATTCGGCCTTAAATAATTGCATTTGTGTAGCATAAAACATTTTTTTAAAGGAAATGTCTATAGAAGTACGCAAAATAAATACTATTAATTTACAATTACGTTGTTGGACAATTATTATATCGTATATAATTTTTTTTTGTGAGCTGTGTGGTATTTTATAGTTAAGTTTTGCTACGTAGGAAAGATATTTTCTAGAAGGACGTACATGCTGTATGCATAAATATCAGTCGTAAATGTAGTAAAAGAAAGATTCACAACTAGAGACGATGGTATACAGCAAAAATGTTTTGTGCCAACATACCCTTGAAAACGCTGTAGTTTCTTGCAACATACATAATTCGGTGATATACTTCTGACACAACGTAGCTGCATGCAGACCCAATAACGGGCATCAAATATTACAATATCTGGGTTATTATTGGCTCAGTCAAACAGGGTACAAGCCAAATCCAGTAATCTTCTGGTAAGCTGAACGTGTGTCGAAATACAGCAAACAGTCAAGTTTTCCCGCGATAAACCAACATCTCTATTTAGAACCTATATAAATTTTGTTTTCATAACGAGCAATTATTTTTTTCGCTCATTAAATTATTTTTTTGTTTTTCACATAGGGCACATTTTGAAGTTGCCTCTCCAATGAGTGAAATTATATTTCCACAAAAGTAATTTTCATTTTAATGTCACGTTTGTCATATATTTATTTGAAGTTTTCTCGTATGGCTAATTTGTTTCGTAAACAAATGTCAAGCTACTGTCTGATATTTCTTCTACTCTTTAAAGCGTGTGTTCACTCCCGTTTCATTCTCACGAGTGTAACTGCTATTGAAAGTGTGACCAACCACGTACTGAAAAATTTTAAATGCTGTAAATACTGTAAACATATTTAACAAGAACTTACCAGTAGAACTAATAAGCCTACTTTCCTCAAAGTGCGTGCAATTTAAACCTGAAAGTTAAAATCCTTTACATATTCTAGGAATATCAATAATATTGATACACGATATATACTGAAGTTAAGTCAGCTTGCTAAGTAATATGAGAGTACCCAGTTAAAAAAATATATTGGGGAAAATATTCAGAGATTTCTATTACACAGATAAAAAACAGTCGTCGTTTTCAGAAAATTACATAAAGATGAATGAGATACGCAAAAGTAAAGCCCGCTTTGTATGTACCTAGTATGTTTACCAAGTTTAATAAAATTCAAAAATTATTTCTTAATATATGTATTTCTATACTAAAAATATGAAAACGACCGCCATTTTCAATGTGATTACAGAGTGAACGAAATACACATTATTCGAATCAGCCTTATATGTAGTATAGGCTATTTGTACCAATTTTGGTGAAATTGTAAAAATATTTCCTTAAATGTAATACTATGCTTAAATATATATAAAAAAAGGCCGCAATTCTGAAAATATGAACACAGTATGAACTAAATACACATAAGTCAAGTCAGATTAGTATGTAGCATGAGTGTACCAAGTTTGGTGAAATTCTGAAAAATATTTTCTAAGATATGTAGTACTATGCTAAAAATATATAAATGGCCGCCGTTCCAGAAATATGAGCACGGGATGTGCGAAATTGACAACATTTGGTTCAGTTTTGTGTTTAGTATGTGTGTAGGCCTACCAAATTTGATGAAATTGTAATTTACAGTTCCTTAGACATAAGTTTGATCAAAATTGTTTTAAATGGCCGCCATTTTGAAAATATTAGTAGGAGGTAAACGAAATATATGAAACTCAAGTCAGATTACAACGTACTATATGTGTATACAGTTCGATGAAATTCTGTCTACTGGTTCAAAAGTTTTTAAGGGGGACATTCACACATAAGTTACACGAACACACACACCCCGACAGACACACACAGACAGAAATGTGATCTCCTAAGCCTACTTTTTCCTTCGGAAAGTAGGCTAAAAAAATAGTATTTTTATATAGTGATATGTAATGTCTTCACTGAATTGTTTCAGGTGCCGAAAATTACACAGAATAATTTATAAGCAGTTATATGTATAATTATGCCAAATCTGAATGAAACATTTATTTAAAACCCACAAAATACATTTCCCCCCTATATCTTGTGCCAGTAAAGTAGTGACTATGGTAACAGTACGTAGTATTGACAATGAAGTCGTTGCTACAGTCATACTCATTCTTAAACGTAAGATAGAATTAATGTATTGAGGTGGTTACACTAGAATTAAATGATTTTTTTCTAAACAAATGACGGGGCAAAATTGAATTCGGGGGGACCCGGGTTCGATCCCTGGCTCCGGCCATCCTGATTTCAATTTCCCATGGTTTCCCGAAATAGCTGCAGGCTAATGTTCTGGGATGATTTCTTTACAGAAGACATCGCCGATTCCTCTCCCAGCTCCTGTCATTGTACAAAGTTGTGTCTCATCGTCTTTAACGACCTCGATGTCAACTAGAAGTAAAGCCCATTTGCTTTACCTTTTAAATGAATTAAATAAACATTGCAGAAGAATATTCTCCAAAACTAAACTTATGACTTGCTTGATGACAATACGGAATGAATGTATATCATGAAAATATACAAAAATCATAACTACAAGTAAGTAAGTGAATTAAGAATATGGGACAGCACTTCTAAGGTACCAAGAGCAAATGACAGTAGGCTAATATCTATGACTGTGGAGTAGAAGCGAAATTGCAGGCACGTAGCCTGAAAATAATGGGAACTATCGGAATAAATTAACTTTGCCTATTTAAATAAAAAAAATATGTATTACAAAACTTTTATATCCGTATTATAATAATTACTGCTAATAATAAGAAACTAGATATTATTTATTTTCATTCACTAAGTACAAATTTAAAAATCAACCATAACAGTGCCTGCTACTAGATAATACAAATAATGGCCCTCCTCCACGCGAAACACAATCGTGACAAGAAAGGCTGACAGCCAATCGCATCCCCAGGCATGATTGCCACACAGGTAAATCCGAAGGTATTACCTCTTGTGTTCTATCCGACGTTGTCGCTGCCTCATTTCTGTATTATTGTGGCAGCACAACTGTACGTTTACAATATCAACAATCACTCACCATTTGTGTACTTTTTTTGTGCAGGAAAAAATATTCACGACAATGAAATTTAGTTATTATCGCAGGGATATGCTACGTTTTGCGAAAAATAACAAATATGAACTTTCATGCTGTCGATGTTTTAAAATAACCACTGTATCACCACGAGTTCCTCTGCAGTTTGAAAATAAAACCTTACTGTATGTGCTATGATGATATTCGAAAACTAATGAACTATACTGAATTGTATTATGTTTGTATTTTACTACGTGTAATATTTCATTGGCCGACCACGGGCGGGCTTATGGTGCAAAGAAGTCTGGGTTCGGGTCAGTGATAAGACAAGAACGATAAATTAGTTGTGTTTGTCATTCTGAGTTACAAAATTGAAGTGGTTTCTTATGACCTTGCTGCTGTCTAGGATACGTTAATCCTGAAAAATCACTTTTTTTTGTCTGTTTATGCCTCAAGAAGCGCTTATGGAAACGTAGTCGGTCGGATCTACTCGATAGAATTTTCTACCAGTAAAAAGTATCACCGATTTTTAATATGAAATAAATTTTTTTTTTTTGCTAAACTGAGGGGGGGGGGGTTACAACACCCCCTCCTCCCTTATAGCTCGCCACTGGTGCCAGGTAGTACTTGCACCAGGTATTCGAACAATTTTTACAATAATTTCGCCACCTCTATCGAAAAACTAGAGTAAAAGGCCGTGTTGAGGTGTAATCTAAGATAACACAATCGCCACCAACCACACACTATTCGCGAAACTGGATCGTCAGAGCCATATCAATATCACCACAGGCTGCCGGGGCCGCTCGCCTCTTGTCGCGGCAACCTTGCTATTATCTGTACACGGTTGGCCAAGATATTCTACACAGCAGTACGCCACAGTTTGCCCCCGCACTACTAGTCTACTTACAAGAACAGCAGTGATGCCACTAGGTCTGGGTCTCTTCAAGGCTCGGTTGCAGTCGACATATTGCATTTTATTATTTTCCGCTTTTTTGGAAAAAAAAAAAGTTAAATATGCGACAATATCGAAAATTATATTTACCTTGAGCTACAATACAAGCATAGCAATAGAGCTAGTAATTTATAGTTAGGTCACAATTTGTCGGGCAAATTATGAATATAAGACAAATTTCCCACACACATTGCGGCGTCATTATACGTTAAAAGCTAAATCGCAAGGTCTGTACTATAGCGAAATATAAGCAGAATTTAAGATATAATCGCATATTTAACATTTTTCTTCTTATAATTCCAAAATAGCGAAAAATAATAAAATTCAATATGGCGACTGAAACCTAGCCTTAAATATATTCTAAAGGACATGAGAGTTTACAGATGAAAGTTGTTTTTACCTTACTAGGTAAAAGACCGCATTCCCAGAACTGTGATTTACATAGATACGGGTATATGCGCAAACACATTTTACAGACGAAATATAGCTAGTGTCTCCAAAGGGAGTCGCTGACCTGTGTATGTGGATGTCCAGTGTTCTCCGATTCTGGTAGGTATTTTCCAAGATATATCAGTCTTTATCGGCCATTTTAACCATTTGAGGGGCTGGTGTTTCTATCAAGTGTGCCGAATCTTTTAAACCTTAAAGGAACACATCATGAATTCAATACACTTTTATTTAATTAATAATAAATAAAGAACAATTCCAACTCGCTGCAACACATTCGAAGTTCAAGTTGCTTAGCAGCAATAAACAACTTTTAACAAAACCCGAAACAACTAAGAACACACAGAAACAGAACTACCGTAAACATGCGCCGAAAATAAAATCCCAACAGCAATACGAATTCTCACGCGTGTTCCGACACTAGACAACACAAGCATGAGTGAGAAATTTTGGTCAGCCCCACGGTCTAAGAGGTAGAGGTCTTGACACTGTGTATGCTCTCCAGCAAGAGAAAGTGACCCCTTCATGTCGCCGAGCGCTAGAAGTAATTTGGTGGAAGATTTGTCTTGTTTACATCTCGCGTTTTAACATTTTTGCAATTATTTACATAAAATAATGTTAATAAGGTAAGCTGATACAGTATATACATTTTCCGTGTCCGTAAATACATTGGCATGTGTGGAACTATTTATAAAAGTATTCTGAAGAAATATATTGTGTATTATTATTTTAGTGAACACATTCGCACAAAACCTATCATTTCGTGCCCTACAAAATTTTAGAATCGTTGCAATGTGCATCTACATTAAAAATATTTAAAAACTAAATTTTACTGTTGTAAAAAATGTATTCCAATACAAATTTACGTTCCCATTTTTTCTTCCATATAATACTCGCAATTCCGGTAACAACTTCACATTTTAAGCTAAGCTAAATACAAAAACAAGTCAAATCTTCCACCAAATTACTACTAGCGCTCGGCGACAAGAAGGGAGTCACATTTTATTCCTCAGTGTCAAGACCTCTACCTTCATAGACCGTGGTCAGCCCTAAACATTGAGGTCTTCAGCGCTGGTGAGAGGGAGACATGATGTGAGTGTGGAGCAGCACCGTAATCAAAGGGCGGGGGAAATGGGAGATCCCCGAGAAAACCCGCCGACCAACGGCATCTTCCAGCACGATTCCCACATGCGAAAATCCGGGGACCGACATCGCCGGGAATCGAACCCGGATCGCCTTGGTGGGAAGCGAATGGTCTGACCACTCGGCCACCGCGATCCCCTTATTCCTTCAGAACCACAGGAAAACTCGTATGGTAGACTGTTATAGGTCATTCTGGATTAAGTGAGCACTAAAGATTTAACCTTTGAAAAAAAAAATCACTAGCCGTTACTGCATATACATCACCACTAACAAGAGTTACTTTACTGCTTGTATGGTTGGTAGCGATTTATTGTACGTAGTTCCGTGTATTTTCCTGTTTGAATACAACATTAGTGAAAGAACATCAGATTAAATCGACCTCTCTGTATTTAATGTACTTCAAAATATTTATTTATGATCCTATTGACATTCCTACGTACAGTACAATTAGACTCAATTGGCGCGAGAATAATGTGATGCTAACACCGACCTCAGGTCATCTTGCTAGTTACAGCTCTCCGCGGTTCAAACAGTTCAAAATTCCATCGGCAGGTAGCATCAGAGTTAGGTTCTCGCTTATTTTTCGCCGCTCCGCCAAATTGCATTATTTGCGTGTGTTTGTCCGTTGTGCGTATATTCACATTCGAAAATATCGGAAGTTACTATGAATATCATTGCCAAATTATGTGAAACCATCGATATTCTGTAAACTATGTTTTAAGCTTGCCAGCCTAGAAACAACGTACTTTTTATTTAACATATTAAAAAAAAATGTTATTTATTGTTTCTGATGTTCTGTTCGTAGCAGTAGAACTGAACGAAACTTGAATTCTTAAATTGCGTGTGTCATGTCTGTTTTTAGTGGCGGTTTTGGGCTACAAATTCAAATAAAATATGTCCGCATATAAGAGATTCGTAACGGCAATAGTGCATGTTGTATAAATTAGTCGATGGACAGAAACCAGTATTATGAGATGTTAACTCGCAGGTATTTATAACTAAGATTACTTTTTATTGTATCTTAGATTCATCCCACGTGTATTTAATGAGTAGATATTGTAGCTAAAATTTATCGGAGTTGTTGTAAATGTTGCACGACCGTATGTAAATAAAAGCACGTGGCAATATTTCTGTTTACATTCGGCGGAAAGATATAAACTGGCAGAAAATAGAAATTTATCAGGGCTTTTTTGAGTGTTCACTTTATTTCGAACCACCTCGGGGTTCGCTTCTATTTCACTATACTTGCACTGATGTTTAATGTATTCTGTAGTGCGGGGAGCCCAGTGTGTTTCTGTTGCATACGCGTATTAGCTACGTCACCCCCCCCCCCCCCCCCTTCGTAAGACGCTTTGATGCACAGCAGACCTTACCTACCCTTCTGGTGTACAGCTAGAGTTTGCTTGTTAATATAACTAACAATTCAAATATTCTCAGCATAATAGCCCATTATTAACAAAAGATATTTACAAGTGCTGATAAAAACAACTGATTAAAATTGTAAATACAACTTCGTTACAGAGAGAGTGAGCGCGTGTGCGCACATAAGGGGGGGGGGGAGGTGAAAATATTTTATTACCTGTCCTTAAGTAATACGTCGAAAATTTTTAGCCACTAACTGTGCATAAAGAGTTGGCTTATATAAAAGTTTATTGCAATAAACAGGAATTCCTCCAAAATTGTGATTCTAGTGGCCGGTTTCACCAACGTCGCCTAAACCAGGTCCCAGCTAGGCCGAGCTTAATTTTAAGTCAAGCTTAAAACTATTTAATGAAAAATGTGCGTTTCACCATCATGGCAACCACAACTTAAATAGGCCTCACTTAGCTAGGCCCTGCTCAAATATAACAGTGGAATAAAATATCATGTTGGTACTTCAGCATTGATGTCACGTGATGATGACAGCCAATCAGAAGGTGGTATTAAAAATAAGAAAACTAGCATATTTGTTTGTATTTGCATTGTGATAATTCAATTGTCTTCAAACGGAATTGTTAATTTCTTGGGTTGCTAAAACGAAAAAGAGGCGTGAATGTCTGAAAACCAGAGGAATCTGACTCTTAACTTTTATGGAGATTAAAAGTTGAAAATTTTAAACTTAGTTGAAAAGTTTAAAATCAGCAATATATCCGATATCAAAAACGTAATTAACCTCCTCAACATTTTCTCCCAATTCTACTGCATCCATTTTATTTGTTTACGTGAGGTTCTAAGCTGTGCTTAAGGCTTTGGGCCTTCGATTTCTGGCGCTTAACTTTAGGCCACGCTTAATATATTAAAGTTAGGCTTAAGTGTAAGGCAATTCTTACCTCACATTTAAGCTGTACTTAAATTTTAGGACGTGTTGGTGAAACTGGACATAGGAGGCAGAAGTCTTGTCCGCGTACCAGCGCTGTGTTCGATGAACACCGGGTTACAACACATATACGCTACTTGTTTTACAGGCCTACAGTTCTGGGTATTACCGCAAATAGTAATATCCGGGAAGGCTACTACAATGAGACCATCTGATACGGTAGTTTCTCAATTCCGAGATCGTAAACATAGGGTCATTACAAGGATACTTCTTGGACCACCTCCGGTTGGTGTTTTTATATCTGCCATTCCAACAAAGAACCACGCTGATAGCAGCAAACAGATGCCAGTTCTTCTCAGCAGTGACGTAGCACAGAAATAGTTTAAATAGATGAGTAAGCAAAATTTCGCTTGTCTAGTTCATGGTCTGTGCAGTCACGAATTTATTTATTTTACATTCTCAGCGTGGTAGAAAGTTAGGCGCGGGAAATCCGACGATCACGAGGCTGCCGTCAATCTTCGCGAGGTATGAATACGAAGACGTACGCGCACACCTTTGCTATGACGTCAAGTCGTTCAGCTACCGTCTCGATGCGATGCGAGGGAAGTGTGTATTGATAAGCTGTATTTGAGTATAGTTATCACTTTAGACACATCCCTTTGTTTGCGTGGTTTATTACCATTATTGCTTTTTCTATCTCCTAGACGACGGACTCATAGTAAATCAAAACGTTTATGCTTTGAAGTAAATTACATCCCATTTTTTATGAATGCGTAAATAACAACAAGTTCAAGATTTAACTATTCTTCACTTTTGTGAGCTATGACTTACTGGTGTAATTTTGACTATTCTGTTTCACTCATCTACCATGCAAGTACTTTTATAATACTGCATTCCAATACTGTGATATTATTGTAATTCATGTATTACGTAATTTGATTGTGTTTTTAAAAGCACAATTTGACTACTTCCGTATTTAGTATCACAGTCCTCACACTTTAATTGTCTTGATAATTACACTGTAACAGACGGTGACCAAACATCTGACTATTATACTTAATGGGGCCCCCAAGAATTAAAAAATAAAATAAACGTGACACATAAGAGAAGCCCAAAACCCCGATAAAATTACAAAGGTTAATTAAAGTGCCAAAATTGTAAACAAATATAATTGGTACAAGCAAATAATTTTCGTCGGTCCTCACAGCAAAACGATCGAAAATACGCAATACAACTCGCACATGTCTTTCAACTAATACAAAAAAAAACTAATCAAATTTATTTTGGTTAGGAATTAGATTTTACGCATAGCAATTTTAAACTTAAAACTGCCACATGGCATGTTAAAAATTCAGTTCAACAAAACAATTTGACAACTATGGGCTCTCCTGATTTGAATTGCAAAAGTTTATACAAAGTTTTGTAAAATTTAATATGATTTCAGTGCACAAGCATTAATTAACAAAAGCACCTAGAAACTTTACAAAATTTGGGAGGTGATTCCTTGTCAAAAACGAGGCATAGTAACCCGATTAAGTTTTTGCCTAGCGCAATTATGAAGGGAGAAAACCCGTCGACCAGCGGCATCGCCCAGCACGACTCCCACATGCGAAAATCCGGGGACCGACCTCGCCAGGAAACTAACCCGGATCGTCTTGGTGGGAGGCGAATAGTCTGACCATTTTTTTAATAATAAAAATGTTAGGCTCCTTGGCGAGGTCTCAACATTGCCGACGAGCCTAACATCCCCCTTTACAACTTTTATTACCAGACAATTCCCCAGTTGTGACCGTTTTGTTGACCGACAGTTTAAATTACTCGAACGGACAAACATAAAATTGACACCCAGCCAGGCCTGGGAATCGAACCCAGAACCCCTTGTACCAAAGTCGGCCGCTCAACCAACTGAGCAACCGTGGCACTGCGCCCTTAAAGAAAATTTAGTTTAATATGTTACAAGGTAAGGTAGTAACATTTATGTTGTTAGATAATTGAAATTTGTTATCGATACACATTCGCTAATGTCCTCGTTTGTATCATCTATGGGAATGTGGGAGCATTTGATCTGGAGCGACAGTGCATGATCCGACGTGAGAGGAAGCAAGAGAATGTCATTTCGAACATCTACCATGAATTTCTGATATTAACATAGGTGAAACTGTCAAACTCAGATAATTCACGGTAAAATGTTCTAAATGACATCCTCTTGTTTCCTCACACATATGCATACGTCGGATCATACACTGACGCACCCTGTCCAATACTCCTTCATAGAGGATACAAATGAGCACATCAGCATACTTACATCTATAACATAATTCAATTATTTGACAACAATTTTACTACAGATTACTTTTCAACACACTGAACTAAACTTTTTTTAACAACCCAAAAACTAATGACTATCGGACCTATGTTTACACATTTATATTTTTTTTTTTTTGTGTAAGGAATACATCTCCCCCTTTCCCAAGTTTGTAACAGTATTTCTGAAACTTCCTTCCTGTATATAAACTAGCCACTCTTTTCGGCGCAATCACACACATTATTGCCTCACGCCCTGAATTGGAGACTCACTCAAGATCTAAACCTTAGTGAATGCAAATTACTGGTCACGTGATGATGCACACCTTTACTTTTCGCAGAACAACTTAAACATTGCAGGTAGAATGCCATCCGTGAACCCATCACAAGAACCAGACTGAAGAGCTCTTGTGCAGCGCGGGAACAAGAGACTTCTTGACTGACGAGACTGCAGACACATCTGTACGTCAGCGCTGGACAGGTAAAGCTTACAAGCGCTTGTTAACGAGAGTCAATATTTACCAACGTTCAAGTACAACCGAACATAAAAGGAAGCTCGTCCGGACATCGCAGCTGACGCCGACAATAATACATGTAGCGTTCTCAAGGACAGTCTTGTTAACATTAAGACTGCGTGTTTTTACAAATCCGCTGTTATACTCTTCTTGGAAAATATATACAAATCGGACAATTTACAATGAATAACAGTCTTGACTAGGCTTTCCATCTGTTTACAATCTAAAACCTGACTCCTCACCAATCGAATGGCATCAACTGTAACTTCTACTGGTGTACGTTTTTTTTGTACCTACTGTACGTTTTATGTAATATAGGTCAGTCGCGATAAAATGAACACTTTTTGCGACCTTCTTGTTAATTAAAAAGTATTATTTATTTTGAACTTAGGAGTTATACTTTGAATATAGTACAATCTGTATACTTTGATTGTAGCTTAGGTTGCCTTGTTTATATTACAAAGCGACAGCAAAGTATAAATTATCTGGAAGGAAATAAGAACTACAACTTCAAAAAGTGCTGACTTTATCCTGAACCACCTGTACATACATATATTACATGTAACTATTAGCAATTATTTTCATGCATTGCTTGCAGTCACTTGAGTCGATAATTACAGACTCGGAAGATTCTTGTATTGTTTAGCTAAGAGGGCCGCCAAGAGTGGAGATGTTTAGCTCCAGTACAGCAAGAAGCTGAACTGAGGCGTAATTATTTGCCGTTTTATTGGTGGAACAGCACATGTAGCTAAGTTTTTTTGTACGGCTTTGGATAGTTTTCTAACTGAGCAGATGATGTTCATAAACAGATGTGTGAAAAAGGCCGTATTTAACTTTGATGGAAGATTCCAAGTGTTTCTAATGACGCGGTAGGTTTTAAGACTCAACAAACCTCATCTGCAATTCGTTTACTTTTTACACATGTCTACACTGGGGAAACCTTTAATAGCTTCGCCACAAAACCCGAATTGTTAACATACTCTAGAGCGCGGCAGATAAGTGGGCTTTTAATGACATATTCCAGGAATTTTTATTTTGTTCTCTGAAAGCGAAGAAAAGTACTACCTCACGACAGCAATAAGAAATCAAATAATGATGGTTCTAAAAAAAGGGCCTTATAAAGTCGAAATTTTATGAAAACTGGAGTATACATCAGTGTATGCTACTAACTAAGCAAGAAATTTTACTTCATGCTATAAAAACGCGTGAGTGAGCGCTGTTGCTATAATTTACTCAAGTCTGAAACAAAATGTTCGTCAAAGGTTTAGTAAGGTTTCAGCTACCAATGAAATTAATTTTAACAGTTTTCTCTTAGCAAAGTAAAACTATATTTTCGACGTATTACTGGCAACATTAAATATTACTGTGCTCACTCGAAAGTTTTTGAGTACATTGTGATAAGCAAGATTCATTTGACTATGTTAATTTCACACACACTCTGTCCAATCTAAGGTTTCAGCAGAAATAAAAATTGGAAACGAAATAAAACAATTGAATTACATCTTGATTCCTCACATTGCGATTGTGTCGTAACGCAATAATTGCCATGTATTTTTCAATATCTCAAAAGATATCTACGCTGTGCAAAAAATGTACTGTCATTCACTTGAACGAATTTTAGCTGCAAACCATAGAATGGATAGAGTATAATGAATGACGTTTAAAACATGTTGTAGTGATAAAGCCGGCACTGAGGCACTATATTTGATATGACACTTGGGGTCGCATTAGTCGGGAAAAGCCCTAAAATTGGTGACCAAACGTTGCACTCTCACAGAAGCCGCACATCGCTGCATCTGTGACTGCAAGGCATAGCGTTCGTGTTGCATCAAACCAATTAATTGTGTCCACTTATAACATTTATGGTTTCAGTGTCGGCTATCTCGCGATAGGATGTTTTTTTTTAAGTCATTCATTATCTTTATATACAATACATGCATATATTATATATATGACGCTGTATTATGAAAACAGTCAAAGCATGACATATTGCTGAAAATAATCACTCCGATTTAAGTCACGTCTAGTGACACTTCACTGTGTGTCCATGTTACTAGGGTACACTTTACTTGTTAGAACTCATTTAACAGGTCAATCGTGTTTTATTCAGATTAAAGATGAGAGAGTTTGCAAACACGGCATGCAAAAATGAGCCAACCATTTACTCGACAAAATCAAAAATATTGCTGTAAAATGAGTGCCCAAAAGGCGATTTTGTGTTATGGTTTATTTTAAGAGCTCAAGACATATTTTCATTAAAATTACCTTACCAGTTTAATATGGTTGTCTGATTCCATTAGATGCCAACATTACTTTGCTGCATATGTAGATTGAATCATTTTTCCGTAACACCGTCCAGTTTTCATTTGGTAGGACTGAGTCATCTATTCTTGATTCGCAGCCGACTAAGCAAATTTAAAATAGAACTGCACGCACTTTCATTCCACAATGTGTACTTCCTCATGTTAAAAATAAACGTCACAGGCCTGGTGACTGAAAAACAATGAAAGGATTTAGCTCTTAAGATCGCAGACTTGCGTTTCAAATGCGTTATACTGTGTGGGGATATAAGTTATTTTTACAGAACTATTCTATAATGGACGACTTGAAAAGAGGCGGAGCTTCAGTCAGGTGTGGGAAACAATTCCTGTCTCCATGGATACCGCAGTCGAACATAACCTTCATTTAGCTGTTTGGCTTCACATGTCCCGGATGAGATGTACGTTACGAAAATTGATAATTTGTTTGGAATTTGCCGTTTTTTCAGGTAAACATTATCTTATGTATTTGCGTATCATAACCACGAAATTGAAACTTAATATTTTTTACCCTTGCGTGCAAATCTATGAATGCGCAACATTTTTGCTTTCTGCAATCACCAACTAACAAATCAGCATGTTTGTAAACAGGCTTTGTTTCCCACAGTACTTTTCCCCTGCGGTGACGTCAGGGGGCGTGTACTTCAAGTCGTCCAATACCTACTGTACTAATCTACGAACAGAAACACATCGGACGAGGACATAATGTCGTTATTAAGATACCATGCTCGTTAAAAATAATGTTTCTAAGTTCTCCAACATAGCTGAAAACTGTCTTTTTTGGACTGTCGTACTGCAAAATGTACAAACCGGATGTTTGTGAAACTCCGATACAAGCGCGCATTGAAATTCGCTACAGACTTTCTACCAAATATATATTATATACATATATATGTATATATAGTCACCGCCTAAAGTCCGAAAATAAAAATTGATCGGCGGGAATCTTGTAACATCGCCTAAACGATCCAAACATTGAATTGACGTACATTTGATACGCGCTTCAAGGCCGCCCTTATGGCTTCGTTGCTTATGAGACACTAACGCGCTAAACCTCTCAAGGTAAACGGCTGTATTCGCTGGATGCAATAAAAAGTAAGCCACACCGCCTTCTTGCACTATACTGGCACACAGTGTTCCCATTCTACTTTGTATTCTACTGGAAGCTAAGCGACAACCCCATATATATAAGGAACGTATTATTTATAATCACGCAAATGGTCATCTGTATCTATTAAACGAATCAGGTTCGAATTTTCCTTCTTACAGCAGTCTGGAAAAGCAGTTTTAACCATTTTAAAAGCCCAAAAAGCATATGTTTCGAACTGACGTGCTGTATTTTTAAAAACTTAGAAGCGTGGTTTGAAATACGTATGTGTATGTATATCATTTTAAAAATACATTATCACACAGTATTGGGAATATATATATATTTTTTGCTGTCTGACAAAGTGAAACAGAACATACTATGTTCGCTAAAGCATCGTTCATGCTTGAGTTTTTCAGCAGTAATGGTAGATATAGAAGGCCAGTGTGCTTCAGCGGTAGAATGTATGAGCGGGACAAACGACATTAACCGAAAAATGCCAATGCAGCAACGGCAACGTCCGCCACGCTTTCCACATGCAAACCTCGTTATAAGAAAATTTTCAGTTCTTGTTCTCACCCTTGTGTTCATGTGGAAGAAATACACGTTCTGCTACAACATTCATACGACATTTGTGTTTCCTGTTTCACCACCATGTCTAATTACGCTATACTTTTCTTAATAATAAATTATTGTTTCAGAAAATATAGGCCTACAGTATGCAGTAGAATGAATAAAAACCAAAATACACGTGAAAAAATACTGACTAAAATTTAACATCCTGTTCCTTTCGTTATTTTAATAAATAAAATCTGCAGTATACATATTCAGTTGAATGCTGACAGCCGTTAAAGGTTGCCGCCCGCCCAAACCGCCGAATGTTGCGTGAAGCTTCGGCTGACTAGTTGATTCGAAAAATGCTCTACGTATGCGAGTGATGTCTGCTTACGAATAGCGTTCGAAGGCCGTTATACCATTTTCAGGTACTTCACTACTCTAAAACCTATTTTTTCCTCGCGTCCGAAAATGGCGAAAATGGGTGTCAGCGGTCCTTTTTGACATGATAATTATGGTTCAAAATATTTAAAAGGTATAGGCGGGTACAGCAAATATTACGTCTTAAAGTGTTAAGATATGATAGGGTCGCCACTGAAATGTCTCAGAGATCAGGGTGAAAGAGTGATGAGCGTACCGTGCCACCCTTTGCTCTCCGCACTTCTTGGACTCAAACGCACAAAATACATCGACACAGGCGGCCACCTTAAAGACCTTCCGAATTTACCGTTTGAAACAGTCAAGCTGAGCTAGCCGTGCTATGTGATTTCAAAGAGAAAGAGTAAATATTTATTATTATTCTTGATAATACACTAAATTCACTTTGCTTACTATTTAAAGTTACGAACACAAGCTGCCCTCTAGTAGATGCGAGCCATTGTCCCTTTATCACGGTCACAATACTCTTTTACATGAACACTATACCCTGATAATACCTCGGCACAAATCGAACTTTTACGGAAAATATCTTTCACTTCTTCCTTGGTCCTTCTGGGTTATAGAATTCACTGCCGATTGCCTTAAAGAAATGTAAAAGTCAAGCATATTTTAATACAAAATGATACTACTATATTTTAAAAAATTAATTAAACCTAACCACAGTGAAACCGCAGATAGTCAATCTGAGGTTTACCTTTTTTTTATGTAAGTTATAACATTGTTTTTTTTAAACGATTCACAGGGATCAATCGAAATGTATTGTAACCATTATTATGTTAGATATGTATACTAGGTACATTATGTTAATTTATATTATTTCGTAATCTTAATAATTTTAAGAATTTAGTGATAGGCCTACTAGATTCTGTAAAATGTTTCGAACTACTGTATTTTAAAATCTATGCTAAAGTATTATATTATGTATTACGTGAATTTGTGCTGGTTAAATGTAAAAAAGGGCCTGTATGACCCTAATCTTACCAGCATAAATAAAATATAAATAAATTAATGTGGTTGCTTTACTGTGATAGCTACCGAATGCTAGCCGTTGACAACCATTAGGCGTATCTTAGCGGTTTAGTTGGTAGCTGTACCTGTGAATAGAGCATTTTAGCGCTCCTGTTTACAATTGTTTGCAAACATTCTGCTTACAGGCTGAGGATGTTTGCATGTTTCTTGCAACCGAGGCAGGAGGACGGTTGCAGGGTTTGTTCACAGGATGTTTACCTTTACCTAGATTTCCTGTTTTATATAGAATACATCTGAAATTAAAACATACCGTATTTACACGCAGTATGGACGAGACTAAGTTATTTTGAAAGAAAAATGAACTATTAATTTTTCTATTTATGCAGCTGCATAATTACATTTCCTGCTACAATTTATTATGAGGTACATGTAAAAAATTTGTGACAGTGTTTTGCTTTATACAGTTCAATTATATTCCTGATAAGGCATTAGCAAATACATAATATCTTAACTCCATGTTGGTAGCCATTTCTGTTCACTGAATTAATGCACTTCAGGGATCTATTGCAAATGCAAACAGTTTCCGCAAACGCTTGTCGACAGCTTGTGAACAATTCAACCGCTAAAATACGCCTATTGTTCCCGCACACCCTCGTGGCTAGTTGACTTACAGAGGTCATATACTAACCACAGGCAAGACATCGCTGCTAGTAGTTTGTCATCACCGGGTTAATCCTCACATAACAACGCTAGGGAAGTACTAGTCTCGGCAAGCACTCTACTGTAGTCCCATTGTTCAGTCACTCGGCAGCCGGCAGGTTTGGGAAGACCTGTCCATTTCGCTTGTCATACAATGCTATTGTACGGCTGAGTTCACAGTGCATATTCTAGCTGACTCACGGGAATACCCCCAGCTAGTCCAGTAAGTGAAACTACACTTCATTCCTCAGGCACACAGTGGATGAATGAAGGCCAGAATGATTTTAGCCCCCTTAACTCCCGACCCGTAAAATTTCTCTAGAAAAATTAGTACTTTAAACAGAGTGAGTAAGAGATTTTGGTCAGCACTTAAGAGGAGTCCTTCGCGGTGTCAAATGTCTACCTTTGACTCGTGGGAACAGCGTAGCGATAAGAGACAGTGTCCAACGCTTGACGAGAAGCATATCGCCTCTATTCGCAGCGCGCGAAACTGGCGTGCAAGGTTTCCGTTGTAGTCTTTTTACAATGGGACTTTAAGCGGTGGCCCTAATATTTTATTTTTGAATAGTATGAAGTAAAGACCAACGCATGCTTCTCGTTTTGCACTTTACGAATTCAGGTAATATTTTCGGAGATACAACAGTCTAAAAAACCCGTTTTTAGCTATTTTGAGAGGCCCGAATATCATGTTTCTAGCAAGCGTGCTGAATTTTTGAAAAAATAGAAAACATGGTTTCAGGTGTGTGTTCTTTTCGTAGGTAAACATAATATTAATAACTTAAGCGGTTTCGCGTACAAATGTATGAACGTGACACGTTGCAACGCCGTCCACGCGCCAGTCGAGGACTCCTCTTAACATCGAGGTCTTTAGCGCTGGTGAGAGATGACAGGTGAGTATGGAGCAGCGCCGGAATGAATGGGCGGGAGAAACGGAAGATCCCCGAGAAAACCCACCGACCAGCGGCATCATCCGGCAAGATTCCCACACGCGAAAATCCGGGGACCGACCCCGCCGGGAATCGAACCCGGATCGCCTTAGTGGGAGGCTAGAAGTCTGACTCTCGGCCATCGCGGTCCCTTAAACAGAGAAGGGGAACAAAAAAATCAAGAAAGCGGCTATAACTTTTACTAAAGCCGGTACATCCATCGACATACTGGATTAACACTTTTGTATACAACGTATTTTTGTACTTTTGGCCAAGCAATGATAAGGCGTAGATCATTGCATGGTGGATAGTTTACGTATAACATTAATAAAATAGTTTTTATTTATTTTCCTTGCGGAACGGATGTAATTGGATGAAAAATTACATTAATGAAATTATTACATTATTGTTACATTCATCTTTCTGGCGAGACAAACTTTAAGGCGTCCGCCTGCTGGCGGTGTGTGTGTGAGAGAGGCACGGCGCGAAGGGCGATGTTGACCGGCTCCTGTAGCGCAGTATCGTCTCTACCGCAAGACACAAACGGCGTGCAGTGGTATCGTAGAACACTCGCCTGACTGACACTTTCAGTGGTGACCCCTCTTTTTATTGGTAGAAAGTTTTAAGCAAAGTCCACAGCATGCTCCTAGACAAGTTTCACATGAATCTCGTGAGTAGTTTTTCAGATATAACAGGTTGAAAAATCTGTTTTAAGCCACTTTGAGGAGTTCCAAAATGATTTTTCTAATCGACGTGATGCTTTGAAACAACTCTTCAGTCATCGTTTGGAGTGCATTTTCTTTTCGTGCATAGACACATTGGGAATATGTGGAATAGTTTATTTTAAGAAACGGTATTACGAACTCATTGCAACGCATTTTAAGCTCATGGTAGGCGAGGCGCTTAAGCCCTATCTAGGCTGAATTAATAAAATTAAATAGAACAATTAAGTTATAAAAATTAAAAAAAAACAAAATAGCAGCAAATATCTCACCTTAAAAACCCGAATCAGAAGAAAGAAAGGCCACTAGTCTAAAACAGTTATGTAAAAATTCCCTAACGAACCGATACATCGTTTGTTAACCAAGTTAATTATGTGTGTGTGTATATATATATATATATATATATATATATATATATATATATATATATATATATATATATATATATATATAAACTACTGTGCAAATATAAATGAAAACCTAAACTAAAATAACCTAGCTTAAGGTGGCCGCCTAAAAATTGTTGAGCTCGTATATGAGTGATATTTCCTTGGGAATATCATTTATCGAACGTTAAACGTGTGTATCCCGTTTCAGGTTTACGGCTAACTACCGATTCATAGTTTACAGCGACAGAAGAGGGCAAAAATTGGTGTAATGTGGCCCTTCTATAAGCATGAAAATCTTGGCGCAGAAACTTTAAAAAGGTATAGGTGTGTACATCAAACATTTACCTTTAATGCTACGTCATAAATTTGAGAGTCACCAACACATGTCTCATAGAGGCGAGTTGTCGCCGAGTAGATCGCACGCCGGTTCAATGACTTGCGCCTAGAGGCTAAGGAGAGGCGTGATACACGTGGTGTTTCGTCCTTACGACCTCCGCACTTCTAGGCCTCTAACACGGTAAACAAGTGCACTCAGGCTGACACGTTTACCTAAAGTAAGTTAAATAAACTACAGATCTGAGAAGTAAAAAAATATAAAATACGACAGTCATTCAACTTGTCTATCGTTTCGTCCCACCTGATTCTGACAGTATATTCTCAGATTTTTTGGGGGGCCGCGATGGTCGAGGGGTTAGACCTCGCAACCCCCACCAAGGCGATCCGGGTTCGATTCCCGGCGGGGTAGGTCACAGGATTTTCGCATGTGGGAATCGTGCCCGACGATGCCGTTGATCGGCGGGTTTTCTCTTCCGTTTCTCCCACCCCTTCATTCCTGCGCTGCTCCATACTCACCTCATGTAAATGTCACCCCTCACCAGCGCTGAAGACCTCGATGTTAAGCGCTGACCAAAATCTCTCACTCTATTTTTTTTACTGCGTACAAATTAACTTAAAAATTGATGGTCGCAGGACTGTTTTGCCTGTCGCCCAACCGGTCGTAGGAACCGACGTCAGACGAAGGTGAACCAAGGACGGAATGCGAGAGCAGGGTCAATTTGCGATATGTTTCAGACATGACAAAATCTGAAGTAACTCAGCCGGGAATCGACAATTGATGATCGTGGTGGGAGGCGACCACTACATCAGCGTGGTTAGGTTACTACGAAGTCATCCCAGATTTATCAAGGGCATTGCTTTGCAGCGCCATCAAGAAGTACATAATCAGCTCTTACAAACAGATTGTCCTTCAATAACGTTTTAAGTTCTGGCGTCACGTTGTACCTGATGCGAAGACGAGTCAAGTGATACAGTATACAGTCGCAATGGCTTGGAAGCACCCGTACGTTGACCCACAATTTGTTGACATTGGGGTCGCAATCTGCGCTGAAATAGCGTTGAAATATCAACAACTGTGAATAAGGGTAACTGAAGGGACAACGTAGCTGGCCCGAAATAAAAGGACAGAGGAAACTGTGGTTCCCCGTAATATCCCGTCTACCTTCGGATGAGAGAGATTTTGGTCAGCGGTGGTGAGGCGTGACACGAGGTGAGTGTGGAGCAGCGGCGGAGAAACGGGAAATTCCCGAGAAACCCCGCCTACAAACGGCATCGTCCGGTACGATTTCCACATGCGAAAATCCGGGGACCAACCCTGCCGGGGATCGAACCCGATCGCATTGGTGGAAGAAGAATTGTTCTTCCATTCGGCTACCGCGGCCCCGTCTACCTTCGGTATCACCATGTACGAGTCGCACATTTAAGATCCTGGGAGTGACCCCGACCGGACATCAAATCGGGAACCGCCTTGGAACGATGCGATCAACACATTACCGCTGCTCCCCGGAGTGTTAGCTCTGCCCACTTGGCGTATTGGTTGGCGTCGCCAATGTGTATTATTGTTATTTCAACGCAGGCTGTGACCTTCGAAGGTAATTTGTGGGTCAATTTACGGGTGCTTCTCAACCTCTGCGACCCCAAGTGTATTCGTCTTCCCATACCCTACAACATGACAAACAGTTTTAAATAGTATTAAGGGACATGTTGTATATCCTGGTATTCGCAGTATTATTATTTCACGAAATACAAACACAACTGAAAAAAAATCATATTGTCACGTGCATAAACGTCTGTTCATCAATAGACTTTCTTTAGCAAATGTAATTATGTTTCTGCAATAAAAATTTCTTAAAATTTTTTCATGGGGAATGTATTTTGGAATGCTAACGATTAATGACGTCAAGCGTGGATATGGTTTTCAAGTATCGATTATTCCTTCCTATCCCCCACTCCCCCAACCGTCGCCACCCTCCTTCCGGGCCACTTGCAATACGTTTTTGCTGTTGTAAATAGAAAAAGACACTGGGCAGTTAAACATGTGCTCTTTACACTCCATATTACTCGACGAGTGAGACCCTTGTAGTGGTTACACCACTTGCCTTCCACGACTGGCTGTACGTATTCTATCTCTGACGGGGTTGATCCAAATTCTGTGCACGTTGGAACGTGTCGCTCAATGCCGTCGGCAGACGAGTTTTCTGTCGACACTTCTATGTATTTCTCGCTATTAAACTTTAGGGCATTTCACGTCATTATGCACGAAAAGTGGACGCCTAAAGGCTAATTAGGGATACCATACGTCCGGCAAATTGACATAATTTTCCTTTTCTGTTTTTTTTTTTTTTTTTTTTTTTTTTTCGTTAGGCCGGAATTTTTGTGATGCTCAAAATGGCCGGCTTTTTAACCGGACGAAGTAAATAATATTAACTTTCTCGTTTCTGTTCGTACGCAACTGTAAGCTGAATTTGCTTGAGACAGAGTTAAGAGTCTGCGCAAAGAAGCTGTGTTTGTTCCTATCGAGTTAAAATGGCCAACAATTTCCAGTGTGTTTGTATTTATGTTGTATTAACTGCTGATTTTACAGTCGAGTGTTGTGTAAACTGTGTTTTCAGTTTACTAGTAGTAGGGAATAGGGGGTGCACTTTGGTGGCGCGTGGCATCGGAGCTCGGAGCCACGGCCGCCATCTTGGCCGCCATCTTGTCGGCCATCTTGTCGGCCATCGTCGGCCATTTTGTCGTACATCTTGTCGGCCATCTTGGATTGTCGACCATTTTGTCGGCTATTTTGTCGGCCATTTTGTCGACGACGTCCTTTC
>PNEQ01036315.1:0-82315 GCA_003012365.1 Medauroidea extradentata | reverse complement strand
GTCTAGTATGCATAGATCTCTCAAGTTGACTAATATCTACAAAATTCACATTTTTGTACTTCATGCATAGCTCTGTGTATTTTTTGTTTGTGTCTTTTATGGCAGTGTTGACACATGAATTTTCTGACAAATCATGTCTGTGTGGGAGACTTACCACTACTACATTTTTCTGCACCAATAATTTCAATGAGTCACCAAGCCCCTGGACTGCATCACTTCCTCGATTCCTTGTAACATCGTTCGAACCCCCGATGAGTATCACTGAGTCATAGTTCTTCAATAGTGTTGAATCATCAGTGATGCTTATGAGAATATCTTGCTGAGGTGCCCCCGGTTTTGTTAACCCCAATACACTGATGTCCGAGTTTCCAGCTGTGATGTGTTCTGCAATTCCTCTTGCATGGCTGTCACCCAGAATTATACCGCTTGACAGTTTGTGTTGCTGCTGATCCTTGTTGTTGTGTTTGCTACTGGTATATCCCCTATTGTTACTACTAGTGTAGCTGTTTCTTCTGCTGTTGTTCTTGTTGTGGCTGTTTTGGTTTGTACTGCATCTGGTGCTGTTTCTACTGACTCTTTGGCTGCCGTTTGTCACGAAACTGTGGTTTTTGTTGACAGCTACGCTGCCTTTGTCTGTGTTTATCCTTGCCAATCTACTCGAGTTGTTTGAAAATTGTGTTGCATTTGTTACGTCCTCACCTTCATCCAGCTGCTCGCTAGCTCGTAAAACAGAAAAACTGTTTTGCAGAGGCATTTCAAATGCCGGTATTTTTGGCTGAGGTTTTTGTAGCTTTTGCCTTTTTACGACATCAGACCATTGTTTCAATGGGCAATGCTCTGATGTCCCCTTATTTGCATTTTTACATTCTTGTAGATCTTGCTGTAAAATACGGATTACCTCTTCTAGGGAACTCACTTTTTCCGATAGCTGGGTCACGAGTTCTTCATATTTCTTGGTTAGTTCGTTTTCGGCCGTTGTAGTGATACACATTTCCGTGCCACCATTTTTTTGTTTACACGTTTGGCAAATCCTTTGAGAACTATGTGATTCGCTTTCTTCTACGTTGCTGCACTTTAAGAAATGGAACCATCTGTCGCACATATCGCACAGGATCCCGTTTCGCACCACTTTGTTGCATTTACCGCATTTATTATTGCATATTACATTTATTGACTGATCACTTTTCGCTTGCTTACTACTGCTCGGCGCCATCTTCTACTTTATATTTATTTACAGGTGTTTATCTTGTTTCCGTAAAGTGTCTTTAAACGGTTAACCATCGTTGCAGTTTTTGTACGTGATTTCGCGAATTCCTGGAAAAGTTTAAATGTCACCAGCTTACATGCAAGCTTTCTTTTTCTGTAAAATATTGGGTAAACAATTTTACACCATGATTCTCTCAGTGTAACACAGATAGAAAAGTATTGTTGTAGGCACCATACTTGTGTTAAACTATAGGGACAACTGCCCAGTTTGTTTGTCGGTATTATCTGCGTTGATCCTACAACAATATGTTCTGTAGAAGTAACAATATGTCCTGTTCAGGAAAGATATATCTTAACTCCTTCTACAGAAGTGGTTGTTACTTCTGCAGAACAAATTATTATAGGAATAGTCAAGATAGTAACGGCAACCTATAACTGGACTGTTGTCTCTGTTTTAATTTAACAGAAGTATTGTATCTACAACAACACTTTTCTTTCAATATAGTACCTTACATGTACAGCTGCTGAATAAACAAGTGTCAATGTTCATAAAATACGTGAAATAGTGAATTATAATGTTAACGTTACTTAACTAACACATTAAAAGTGAAGTTATAATCAACTACTTTCACTAGTTAAATGAAAACCGCCACTGGTTTATTCTGCAGATTCACACGTAAGGAATTGAAACAAGCATTGTGTGGAAATATTTTCGCTAAAGTTTCCAGCGCCTAATACATAAGTATGTATCGTTGGAGCTTGCTACTTCGCTCGTCAGATGTTCCCATTCGTCAGGACAGTCAAACCCGCAGGTCTGTGGTTCAGCTCTGCTTCGTGTAACTTCGGTACGCCTACAGTTCGACAGCTTCTTGTCGGCAATAACTGTTAATGTACTGTGACACGTGTCAACGCAAGAAAAAAATTACAATACAAATGGTGAAATGGTCATTTCAGGTTAGTTTTAGAGCTGAAAATGTCTCGCGCTGTGGCACATATAACAAAATATTAACAGTTAGTGCCCATGAGTATCTGTCGAAGATTATATTAGTTGCACGAAATACAGTATATGAACGACCAAGGCCCTCCCAGGAAGCGAGCGTGCATTCCTCGAGTCTAGAACCATCACTCATGGCTGCACGTCATTCATTACTGACAAGAACGTGACGTCATAGTCTCTGGTAACTACCTCACTCCCCTTACCGAAACATTACCTCCGTCGCATTACTCGCCGAGCATGTGCGCTGTAAGCTGGAGCAGTGAATATTCCCACTGCTTCCATTTGTTGAAACTGCTCCATCGGCGATCTCTCAAAAACTATATATTTAATAAGCGAAATAAACTCAGTGACTAAATTAGTGATTTTTACTCATTTAAATAAGTAACGAATTGTTTACTTACGTGCACAAAAAGTTGCACAATTTTACACTAAATGTAATTCTGTTTCTCTTAATTATTGTCGCAGGCATAAGAAGATATAAAAACAAGAACCAAATGCACGACATTTAACACTGCACGATAACTCTGTAACCAATAATTGAAGGAGAACACTTTTGCAGTTTTTGCTAATGTTACTATTTATTGTTGTTTATCGGTTACATTTGTTAATTTTGTACGCCCTTTTCTTCATAATAAACGTATTTTGCAGGAAGCTTGAATTTCTCAAAGCAGCGTAAATTCATAGCGCGCAACAAAGTGAAACTGGATATTATTTAAACACAATTATCCACAACAACCAAACTACAAAAATACTTACTGCTATATTCTGTAAATATTACTATAAATGTATCTGTAACTTATTAGTGAACACGCGTTATTCACTTTGAAAACGAGCAATAAGAATCAGTATCCTTCTTTATTTGGAAACGACGCTGCACTATGTGATACATATAAGCTAAGATCAAGTAAAATTTTTGATAGTACATTTTAGCTGCAGATTTAAACAAACTTTTTAAAACTACATATTCTATAGTAGAATCTTTACTGATTAAAAAGTAAAATATATTTACTCAATTATTCACATTTTGGTCACAGATTTTAACTGAAGTTTTCAAATTTCAGATTCAATAGTAGAACTTGTAGTGAAATATTTCACATTTTAGTTATGGTTATAAATTGAAGTTTTCAGATTACCGGTTCAGTACTAGATTACGTATTGATTAAATAGCATACGTTATATACGTCCTAATTCAATATGCTACTTCAATATGTTGTTTTCTCAGTTTTTATCAGTCAACACTAACAAATCCACATGTTCGCCAGTTATAGGTAATTCGTGATAAAGTGAGCACTAATAATGTAACCATTGAAAAATATCACTAGCCGTTACTGCATATACTTCAACATTAACCCTAGTCGTATTACTGCTTGTTAGGTTGGCAGCGAAAGTAGGCAATATAGTTCCATGTATTTTCCTATGTAAATACAACCATGCTGAAACAAAAGCTACCGAATTCTACATTACTGTATTTTATATAAGTGATGAACTATTTAATCAAGCTGTATAGATTCCTACTGACATCACAATTTATCGTCTTACACGCGTAAACATCAAGTGCCGTGTCTAGAGAGGAGACATTTCACGCCGTTAACCGTTACGCGCGGAACGATACAAACCAGCTGAAAATAGAACTTTAGCAAGGCTATTTTATGTGCTCACTTAATTCCGAACCGCCTATAAATACCTAGCGAATTATCGAAACAGAAAACATTCCAGTGCTTCCAATTTAGAGCGAGTGTGTTGCTTGGACACACATTGAGAAATAAATTCGAGTGTTATAAACCTAACCAGTTTTATATGGACGGACGACATTACTAGTGAAGATTGCCGAGTCGCAGAAAAACCGACAGTAAAAAAATCCAGTTCAAAATATAATCAAGAAACATAAACATACGATTCCGCCAAGGAATTTAGTCGAACCCAGAAAGACGACGCAAAATAAATCTAAAGGAGTTACTTTGCCTTGTTCTCGCCACGAGATCAGACAACTGTACTAACGATCCATAGTTTACTTCTTGCAAAATTATATGATATCTGAAAACATCAAATATTATATAATATACAAATAAAATCAAACAAACTACATACCGTAAACTGGGGTTACTTTGACCATTTTCGGGGTTACTTTGATAATTTAACATACACATTTTTGGGTTTTCTGGTAAATAAACAGATAATCTGAGCCGAGTATTTTAAATAATTCCTTTTATCCTTATAGCTAATGCTTGAAACTTCCGTCATTAAATAACATAAAAACAAAAATTTTGAGTTGTCAAAGTTACCCCGCTAGGTCAAAGTAACCTCAGTTTACGGTACATAGCATTTACATAGGTCGAGCAAAAAGGGCTTATATTCGCTTATTTCAAGGCATGTTTAGCACAAGATATTTTACAAACATAAAATGTGTGCAGTTACACCCGTAATCAAAATTAGGCCGAAGTAAATTTTTACTAATATTCCAGTGGTTGTCACATATTCTGGATGGAGACGTTTAAACTGTTTGTATAATTGGAAAATCACTGGAATAATAGTGAATTTTACTAATTCATTTTGGACTGTCAGCACTATGAATCGTAATAACTGAATATTCACTGATTGATCAGTGGTTTTCACCTTTGTCAGTTCTTTGGAACCACTCTGTCCTGAATCTATAAAAGCACTGAGGAATTAGGGAATATACACTTATTCTTATATTTATAGTTTTCTGGCAAAAAAAAAGATTATTTTCTTAATTTAGAAGTTTTCTTTCAGTCATAATTATTTTAATGATAGATATTAGGGTTATGATAACTTGAAGTCGCAGTTGACACATTATTTCAGCGTGAATTAGTTTTCTTTGTCTGTACGCCTTTAAGTATCCTTTATTTATAAATGTGGAAAACATTAAATTTAGATTTGATTTTAATGTGACATTATTAAGTGAAATTATTCGTTATTGCTGTGACTGATTAAACTGGGACCATGCTAACTAACATTGGTATTCCTCTCCTGGACGTTTGTAATTAATCAAGAAACAAATAAACCTGTGTCACACAACTGTCTCCACGACGCTAGACTGTTTTATGTAATACGCTGCCACAAACATTAGTACGATTTTATACTGTCCCTTGTAATTATTACAAGCCTGGAAAATTCGAATTTTCCATAGGGAACTTGTTAGAACCCAACCAATTGTAAGCGCGTTTCATATTCGCAATTTGTTGTGAATTTATTTTCCACCTCGTGTAGAGGAACGAGGTAAAATTAAAAAAGAAACTAAATAAAGGCACGGTTATGTAGTATCACAGTATTAGCGAGCAGCCAAGGGACAGCTGCTGTATGTTTAAGTACACACATATTCTTGAAGGCTAGCTTACATGTCAGTAACTTTCAAATGTTTCGTGTCCCTTGTCATTATGCACACATATACGGCCAGTTTTTTTTTCTAATAGTAGGAAAACTAACGAACTAATAAAGTCTATAAGTAAACAAGTATTTGGTGCGGGCATAAAATTACGAATTTTCTAACAAATAATAGCTACTTCTAGGTGGCTGAGTACTGTTTTTATAAAATAATTTTGCCAAAATCAATAAACACCCGGCATTAATACTCCACGTATTCTGAGATGAGACGGTAGCTGTCTTGTTTACAAATAGAATAATAAAAGTTAGTACTTTAACAAGACCGGAAGCTGGTCGAACTACGAACATCGCTCTTACCAAAGTGATAGCATAACACTATTTAATGGATCCTTATTAGATGAATGCCTCTGATTCTTGGTAAAAATAATGTTGCCCCGCTTTGTTTCAGTGACTTACGTGCACATCTGCAGCTCAGCTTCATAAACAGTGATTGGACGTCTTAGCTGTGACGTGTCTTGGGGTTTTACTGGCAAATCACAGACTTGTGAAGTTGTAGTAACGTTATTGTGATTGGCAAAGTCAAATAAGAGACATCACTTCACAAAGACACGCTGCCAATAACCATGAAGTAGAACTGCAGATGAGCACGTAAGTCACTGAAACTAAGTGCGGCTAAATTGTTTTCACGAAAGTCAGAGATCCCTAAGTGACACTGTATTACAACGATGTTATGCCTCACATATACACGAACAGTCTACCCAAGTAAGAACTTAAAAGCCCGTGCAAGGTTGTGTTGAATGTTGACACATCCTGTGAGAGCGCAGGGTTCTGTTTGTATTTGGCACGGACTGTACAGGCCCGAGAACCTGCAGGGGGCTCCACTCAGTTAACAAGTAGCCTCGTGGCTTTCCCCCCTCCCCCGCCAACCTCCACGATCACTCCGCGGTGCGGTACTGGGGGTGCCCTTAAACCTCTCCGCGGGGGGGCCAGCGAATTAAAAGCCCCCCAAGAACAATATCCCGTGTCCGGAGGGCGTGCTGCTTGCCTCCTCGCGTCCCGCTAAGCGATACACTTTCTCTGCTGCAGCTGGCAACGTCGCATCAATCTATTAGGCCTGTACTCCCGGCCAGGTTGTGTAGCGTCTACACCGTCACCTTGATGTATATGGTACAACCTGTCTGCTTGGCAAGCCCATACCGCTCCAGTCTTGAACCCTCGTACTCCTACATCGCTGAGTAATAACACAAGACTAAGGTTAATTCTACTGTCACTGCAGACTGACTAGGTATTAAGAAAGTATTGAAAATATACATTGCTCTATGATATCCTTTGCGCTCCTATGTAGTGGAGTGTCATCAATAGTATCTAACGTGGTATTATTTTACTGCACTGTAACCTCGACAGATATATGTTAAATTCATGTTATTATTTGAGGTCAATACATATTAACACTCCGAGTGCAAAGGACATGTTATGTCTTGCAGTTTGTGATGGACTGTGCACATTTAAAGTTCTACTTCGTTGTTATTGGCTGTGTGTCTTCGTTTCTCTTTTGGCTGTACCAATCAAAATTACATACTGCGAAATCACGCGCCTGAGATTTCCATTAAAAATCATGATTCAACTAATGAGCAACTAGCGATGGCCGGAGCTGGCACGTGTGAATTATACCCTACCAGTTATTTATTTCACTAAATTTGTCTGTCTTTATTCAGTAGTTACTGCCTGGTGAGAAGCCACATACGCCATTAAACCAGTTATCCAGGTTGCAATACTTCCAACTTTGCAGTTTTGAAAGATAACCGGAGTACTCCAAAGTATTTCTAATAAAGCGGCAATCAGTTGAAAACGTAGGTGAAATTTCGGGGATTCGTTTATGAGTGAGTGTGGTTAATAGGCTACAAACTCCTGTAGATGAGGGAGGTTGAGTCATGATTTAAACTGGAGTTTAGCTTCTCTGAACTTACAGCAAACCTGCATGAAAAAACTCACTGATTTCAAATTCTACATTGTTTGTTGTAAGTACAGACGATATGGAACGGGGGAAAAAGCTAATTGAGTTTTAGACAAGTAATAAATAATACAGAAGTATGCTGCCTTCACTTATGGTACGGTTATTATATGCTAACAGTTCTTAAGTAACTCTCCGGTGAGCGTCAAGCCATAGCGTACAAATAAACAATGGACGAATCCCGTGCTATTTGGTGAAATTCCCTACTAACTGGAACTGCAGTCAATGTACAAAAAGTCGACTCGAGCATGCACTGAGAAATAGATTTGTGGCCGCCACAACATTTTTTTTTTTTTTTCATTGTGGACATTACCAAAATTTTGCTGCCCACAGTTAAGTTTTGCGTTTACTACATAACCACTACAAATAAATGTGGTGAGGTGCATATTGACAAAACATTTTGTAGTCATCACGAAACCGGTATTAATCTGTTTGTAAAATGCTATGAAATCTATCCTACAGATTTCTGATAGGTAGAGCCACCAAATTGTCTCGATGCCTCATGTGCACTTATGCAGCTCTGCTCCAGTGTAATTGGCAGTGCTTGTTTGTGAATATACATAGTCGCTGCTCATTTGACAACACCAATCAGAGCAATGTTTGCTGAAACACCACACGTCTGTGATGTGGATAGAACCCCAACACACTTAAGAGTATAAAAATCCTACCGTCAGAGACATAAAAATTCGCGTTTTGTTTTGGGGACAACCTAAAGTTTAAACAACTGCTGTAAGGTTGCACAAAATTTTAATTGTTTAAACAATTTGTATATTTGTGCGAGCTGTGACTTGTTTTGTCAACGTACACAGTGACTATTATTTACAGTGCTGAATTTTTTCTAGCTTTCATAGGCATTGTATAATGGCATGTTAAGGCCCGAATTTGCATAAAACTGTTTTATACATGGGAGGAAAACTTACTAACAGAAACGAAATCATTCATTATCAAAAACAGTGTCACGGGTTACGTCACTTAAAAATACCGCATTGAAATATTTCCTACTTTTTTCAAGAATTTCAGAGAATTGGCAATTTTTGTGACAAACTAAGGATTAAAAAATAATTATTCAGGCCCGTGCCTATCACTAACCATACAGCAGGATAGCAGACATGCATGTAAGGCGTAGGAACAAGTTGGTACAAAACCCTTTCTCACCCAAAATCAGTTTCTCTACTGATAGGTAGAGGAAGATTATGTGGCATCAGTCTAGACTTCTCAGTCCTATATACACACTGGCCACAGGCCATTATTAGTAGAGATGGTGAAATTTCGCCAATTCAATGACCTGAATGTTAGAATCAAATATTCTATGCAAACTCATGCCCCGACTATTCGTTCATTGTCTGTTGTTCCACTGAGTAGCAGCTGGTGGACAAATGGTCTGGACTTGAGTATGCATACTCTCTCGAAATTTCACCATCTCTAATTATTAGAGTCAGTGCAAATACTTCTGTTACACTTCGTTTCAATACCTTACGTGTACATCTGCAGATCTGCCTCATGACTATTGGCAGAGTGTATTTAAGCAAATGTCCCTCATTTGACTGAGCCAATCAGAATAAGGTTACTGTTACACGTCTGTGATTGGCGGGTAGAACTCCGAGACACTGAGAAAAGATACAAACATCCAATCACTGACCACGAAGCAGAGGCGCAGATGTCCACGTAATACATTGAAACAAGTTGGCGCGGAATTGTTTTCATAAAAAATCACAGGCTCTATCGATTATAAACTGCCAAAATAACTGGCCCACTTGTACAAATGTGATCGTTTTAGGAAGAAAAGCCCACAGGCAGTAAACATTCGGAATGCACTCCCGGCCACATGTGGCATACATGATGCATAATGAAATCACCCACACATTAACCACAAGTGTACCACAAGCCGTATTATTATACTCAGATGCTTGTATATTAGTTTGCTAATCTGCTTGTGGACCGTATACTGAAATATGTCAGTCTTTCTAAACTAAGTTTCCCACGTTAAAATTATTTTTGTTTAACATCAAACATATTTACTGACATGGCCTGATTAACAACCATTCCAGCAAAAGTAGACCATCACACTAGCGAACGTTCGCCTATTCTGTTAAGGGGGTTCCCTACCTGCGCTTGTAATGCGTTGCAGCAAGTTGCGAGTATTCATTTTTTGACGGAACTACTCAACGCGCTTCAAAATGGTTCGTCTACGAACAGAAGACACACGTCAGTGTATGACGCCATAAGCTCGAAGATTCGATACGCGTGTTTTAAATATGATTTTCGGGCCTCCCAAAACGGCTAAAAACTGCTTTTTCAGACTGCCGTATCTGGGATTACAGAAACCAAAATCTAAAAACGCACAAATATAAGCACGCGTTGGACTTTAAACTATACTTTTCACAAATAAAATGACATGGTCACCGCTTAAGTCCCATAGGAAAATGAATACTAGTACAGATCTACGCGCCAGTTGAGTGACTTGCACGTAGAGGCGAAACTACGTTACACACGTCGGCCGGCGGCGACCTTGCGCTTTATCGATTTTCTGCCTCACACACACAAACGCAATCTATATAGGGAACCGCCTTAACAGTTGGCCAACAGAAAAAAAGATTGTGTTTGTTACTAGGGTGGCTTCTAACTGTATAAGTGGGTATCACGTGACAAGTAGAGACTGGAGAAATATTGCTTGTTCTCTTACCTCCAAGAATATCCGCGTACTCAAGCTTACAGTAGCAGCTCATTGGCTGCTCCTTGTATAGGTCTGCATTTAGTTGCTTCTGTCTATTGGCTCGTCGCCTTGTAAGACGTGTCAAATATGTCAAGAGCCAATTGCGAAAGTTACACAATCTTACACTTGCATGAAGTCTAGCTTGTACCTAAACTAAAAAGCGAATTTTTCACGTCTCTAGTGATACACCCATGAATAAGGACTCCTAATTTTCTCGAAAAGAATTTAGCCGCACTTTGTTTCAGTGACTTACGTGCACATCTGCAGCTCAGCTTCATAATAAGTGATTGTACGTCTTAGCTGTGACGTGTCTTGGGGTTTAACTGGCAAATCACAGACTTGTGAAGTTGTAGTAACGTTATTGTGATTGGCAAAGTCAAATGAGAGACATCACTTCACAAAGACACGCTGCCAATAACCATGAAGTAGAGCTGCAGATGTGCACGTAAGTCACTGAAACAACGTGCGGTTAAATCCTTTTCGCGGATCAGGGGTCCCTAGCCATGAATTATATCCGTAGGCCTACTGTTTAGTGGTTTCCAGTCGTCAAATACGACATAACAATTAGCTGTCGTCCAATAACAGACGTAACAGTGCATTATGCATTCTTGACGGCCAACCTGGCATAGAATGAATCCATGAAATACTCATGCCTGTTGATGGAAGACCGAATTCCACTGGTACAACGACATGTACACTATAAAAAAAATTTGTACTTTTACTAAGAAAATCTTTGCAAACCCAGTTTCCAAAGAAATTCCTTGAAAAACTACAAAGGTTGTCTTTGTAAAAAAATAAAAATTATTTGTTTGTAAAATGACAAGAGATAGCCTTGTGATTGTACTTGCAACAAGGAAAAAAAATTAAATACTCATTTAATTTTAATGATGACACCTAACTCATGTGTTAGAAAAAACTATTAAATAAATAAATATTACATGAAATTATTTTGAAATAATAAAGACGTTTCAAGGAGGTACACGGATTAGAGACCGCATCTGCGATCATAGGCACTACATATCGTTCCCCTGGACCACATTGGCTTTAGTGCTATCTGGTATTAGTTTATTTCTATATACTCAATGTACAGTAAGTTCTGTGTTTATTTTATTATTTTTACTGCTAAGCATGCGCTCTTTAAGAAAATTCACTTTATTCCAGAAAAATTCACTACAAAATATGTGATTTTATGTAACAATGTCATTTCCACGAAATGATGATTTTAGAAGACTAAAAACTTTTCCTAAGAATTGTAACTTTATAAACAAATCTTTTTACAAAGTAAATTTTGCACTTTTACAAAAGTATGTGAAACCAAAACGAAATGCCTCGAAATAAAAAAAAAATTCAGGACAAGATTTGTTGGTATTAGTACAAGGAATCACTATGTAGTAATACAACCTTTACCTTTGTAACTTTACAAACGAACGATTTTACAAAGAAACTATTTGTACTTTTGCAAGGATTTGTAAACATACAAAGAAAATTCGAGTAAATTTAACAAAAATTTATAGAGTGGAAGCTAGTGTTCATTAAACTAACCTTCATGTTTTGCACATTGGCTGTTGATCCACTTTCACTCGGAGTAAATGTATGATTCATTGCAATCTCTTCACTTGTTCAGATGTCTGCGAGAAGAAGCTGACAAATTGTGATTTAATTGTTACAAACAAGAAACTTTCATGCCAGCGTATTTTGGAAACCTTCGTAGTGGCATGCGCCTTGTTTGGTTGGAGGATTGTCATGTAGTTGTTTAAGACACATCACAAATATTCTATAGGGTCGCACAAGAGTTATTATTGGCCCAGTCACACGTAGACAAGCCAATATCGGCAGAAGAATGTCATATACGGACATATTACATTAAAACCTAGCAAATAGTTAATATATCCTTCAATAACTAAGTGTCCCTTCTAACTGAAGGACTTGGTGGAAGAAGAGGAGATCTGATGTTTGAAAAATTCTGAGAAGAAAACAGTAAAAGTTTATTTGACATATGATGATTAATAATTTAGAGTCATATGTTACGAATACACTCCAAGCCTTGAGAAGTTTCAAGAAGGCTTTGAATATTTCCGTTATAAATAAAATTGTATTGTTTTTTTTCTGAGAAATTAACATTGTTGGATAGACCTTTCTTCCACCAGTCCCTTCAATTGAATTCGTCATTCCAAGGTTAAGTGCTTGAAGTCTTTAACTTACTCTCAATTGAATCCGGGAAAGTTTCCTTTCCTTAGTCATCTATGCCTAACTCGCGAAATATTCGTGTTGTTAACAACTGGACATTCACTGTATCTGCTACCAATCAACAAGTCGATGAGGAGAGAGTATACACAGTACTGTGGAGTCCAGCTGGCTGGTCGTTGAACAAGCGACATTTCCGCATCTCTTACATAACACGCCAATGAACGGTTGTCACTGGTAGAGGTGTGAGGTTGGTAGGAGTGAAGCGGTGCTTTCAATGTGTGATACTAGTTCTCTTACCTCACAGCTACCTGTCCAGCTGTTTGTTCTCTCTCTGCCGCGATTAATCAGACCCTTCCCTCCCCGCACACCTCAGGGAGTTATTAAAAAGTAATTAGCCCCCTCCCTACCAATTCCTTCCACGTGATTATTAAACCGGTCGGCGCCGGCGAGGCACACAAAGACTTTCATTACCGCCGCTAAACTTGATTAAACAAATAGAGACGTTAATTACGATAGCGAGCCGCGAAGTTATGATGAGGGAGAGGGGGTGTGGTCGTCAAGCCGAAATTCTGAGAAGGTGCGAAGAAGCTCGCTTCCTTACCAGTAGTTTTTCTCGAGTTATGGCATCACTTCCCTACACTTGTGAGTGAGTGAGAGATTATAGTCAGCGCTTAACATCGATGTCTTTAGCCCTGGTGAGGGGGGACAATAGGTGAGTGTGGAATGAAGGGGCGGGGGAATCGGGAGATCCCCGAGAAAACTCGCCGGCTAACGGCATCGTCTGGCACGATCTCCACATGCGAAAATCCGGGGTCTGACCCTGCCGGGAATCGAACCCGGATGACCTTGGTGGAAGGCGAATGGTCTGACTGTTCTGCCACCGCGGTCCCTCCTACACTTGTGTTAAAGAAGGGTATTGTGACGTAGGAAAAATCTCCCTGGCATGTAAGGGAAACAAATGATTCTTGCCTACATTGTATGAGGGAATAATGTAGACTCCCACTGACCTGAAACAACTAGTACATATAGGCAGGTTCGGATTACCAACATTTTGGTTTAAAATGTCATATAGTCAAAATGCTGTGCTAACTGATAATGTATGTTTAAGAACAGAAAATTTTGAGGGATTCGCCGAACGGCAGGTTATGTTTACAATCTAGGTTCAGTAGTATCTACATTGGCTTGATCAGATTCTCAACTGACCAGGTATCGTGGGATTTGTTCCTTGATCCACTACAGGTTAGTTATTCGTCCAGAATACTTCTGACATTGTCTTCATAAACCATGACAAACTGCAAACTGTTCTGGCATTAAAACAAGTTCGGAATCTATCTTGTGATGAATAATATTCGTAGAGCCACTGGTTTTTGTTAAAAGGAATTGTGCACCAATTGTTTCAAAGCCTTATGTGCACATCTGAAGCTTTATTGCTTCATCCTCAGTGATTGGCTGTTTTAACTCTCAGCGTCTCGGGGTTTTACAGGTAAATCTCAGATAATGTCGCAGTAACCTTGTTCTGTTTGGCACAGTTAAATTATCGACACCTCTGCACAAATACACTCTGATAATAGCCATGAAGCACATCTGCAGATGTGCTCGTAAGGCATACGTTTGTGTAATATTCTTGTCACCAATATCAGTGGTTCTATTTACTTGCGTTAATGTCTGTCCTCTATTCATATTTACAGTGTCCAATATAAACAGAAGAGTCTATGGTAAACTGCACAAGTAGAAACCAATCAATCATAAAATCGTGTTGTGCTAACGTCAGCCAATAAGCATATCCAAGCGAACTCGTTAAATACTAACGCCCCCGTATCACTTTGTAGAGCACTGATGATTATTGTTTTCAAATTTTCTATCTTGCCATACACTCGAAAACAATATTTGTAAATACATCACTCCGTTGTATATGGATGTTATAAATGTAGGTTCCTGCACACAAGCAGTCGCTCATATAATGAGGTTATCAGTATTTTATATTGACAACTTTCAACATTTGCTACATTTACTGTACAAGCTGTAGAACGAGATGTGTCCGGTACTATGTATCAGTCAAAACTATCAATTTTTGTTTAGGAAGTTTTTTACAGTGTATGTGTACATGTTATAGAATGTAATGAATTTACCGAACGTCATTCCATAACGCAAGAGCACGCATGAAATGCAGACATGTACAGTAGCATGTAAGAAGGTGAATGTTAGTGTGTCCATAATATTACACCAGCCAATCCACATATTTGCATTGTTTCATAAATGTGAAAAAATTATTCATTTAATATTTTTCTGTTTTGTTTTTCATGTGCCCTGAAACAGCACAGAGTCTTAGTAAAGGCAAATAGTAGATAGAGAAAGAAAATATTCCAGGGTTTCTAATGAGGAATCATCCTAGTACTCGCCTGAACTGATTTCGGAAAACCCTAGAAGGCAGAAATCAAAATGCCTGAAGCTGAGGATCGATCCCTGGTCTTCCTCAATGCGAGGAGAGCGTTTAACAGCTGCTTCACTCTGCTCGGGAACATAGTCTAGGTGTTCTAATTATAGCTCGACACTGTAAGACTTTGTGAAATGTCCATTTTCTGCATGTAAGACATTCTGAACTGACAAGGTTATGCATGTCAGCCGCTGTGAAATTCCCAGTTTCAGCATGTAAGATAGTGTGAAATATTTATGTTTTGTGTTTTGTGTGTGAGACACTGTGAAATTTCCAGTGTCAAAACGTAAGACCGAGTAAAATATTTAGTTTTTTTTTTTTTTTTTTGTATTTAAAACACTGCGAAAATGTCTAGATTTTGCATGTAGGTAAGTTATTATAGCTCGACACTGTAAGAGAGTATGAAATGTCCAAGTTCTACATGCTGGTCAGTTATGTAGAGAAGTGTCTCTGTATCATGCACAGTAATAGTATCAACACTCAGATCATGCAGGCAGTCGTGACTTGTGAAGACATAGCCTCGTCTGTCCCTGGGTTCTTCGTCGTACCTGCGCAGTTCTCTCGAGAGTTGAGAGCATCATCTACCCTCCCTCCTCCCCTGACCTCGCCTACCCTCCGGCCGAGATAATAAACGAATACGTCTTCATTTGGCCTCGCACGCAACGGCCTCATTTGTCAGATTCCATAATAGAAACATAGCGCCAAGACTGTGCCGGCCCAGCGTTAACTCCTTCACTTCTTTTTATTACCGATTCTCTCTACCTCCCTATCTCCTCAGCCTTAACTAACCTCATCGGCCGCTCTTTTACACTCCATCCGCCTGCCTCGAGGGCCCATTCGACCGAGATAAAAAAGGAAGAAGAAAATAGGAGCATCAGTACCACCTTTCTTCTTCCCAGGTTTTTATTTATTTATTCGTTCGTGATAGTTAATGGCGCAGAGAAAAATTAGCAGCGAGGAAGCGGTTGTGGCGGAGGACTCGCAGGAAGCGGCGATGAATCATGAACGACAGTAGGGTGAGACGAGGTGCTTAATTAACCTGGCCGTAAACACGGGCTCGCCGGAGCACGGCTTAATTCCAGAGTCGGGTCGTTAGTGGTTTCCATCGTGGTGCTGCTAGGTACGTCCTGATCTCGCATGTCCTGGCACTTGCTCTGGTAAACACTTTACAGTGAACAAAGGATCCAATGTCAGTTACTACAGGACAAGAATGTTTCGCTGGTTCAACGACCTGTAGACTCGACTCCGTCCCAGTAGCCATGTTCTTTAACTTTGTCGGTTCGAGCGGAGAAAATTCATAATTTTATAACTGAATGAAACAGTGTCACTTTTGTAGCAGTTACTTGGCAGTACATTTTCCTCTTGCAAAAAATAATAGCTCAGCCAGTTTTCTCATAACGGCATTTCAAAGTCAAAATTTGCATGTTTTAGTTCATGCATCCCCACAAAATATTTTTGTATTTTCAAAAATTTCCTAAAAGTAGCAAAAAAATTTAAAATTTCAGAAAATTTTTTAAAATACAAAACATTGTTTGAATAGGCTTTCATATAATTAAAGCCCTAACCAGTGAAATGTTCTTTCACTGTGAATTATTTCGTTGTATTATGTAATTCATTTTCGGAGAGAGTACGAACTAAAAACATGCAAATTTTGACTTTGAAATGTCATTATGGGTAAATTGGCTGAACTAAAACTTTTTGTGAGAGGAAAATGTAGGTTGCTGGCTTCGGGAAAGTAATAGGCATCAAATAGTACAATAGCGGAATTCTTATTGGCTCAGTAAAATAGTTTAACAGTCCAGCGTTCTAGCGAAAGCCAGTTGTCTTTTCATAAGCTGAAAGTGCGTTGAAACCCACTCCTAAGAAACTGCTAACAAACAAACACTGTTTCATTAAAATATGAAATTATGATGTTTCCCCACTTGAACATCCTTAAGGCGGCCGCCTGATGAAGGCGAGTGTGTGTGAGAGAGAGGAGAAAGTCGATGAGGCATTATGATATGGCATATGTATTGTGATATCGCCTCTACGGCCAAAGTCGTAAACGCCGTAACGTTTTACTGTGGGACTTTACGTGGTGACTCTATTAATTTATTGAACGCGTCACTGTAGCAAAGTCCAATGTGTCTGGAACAAATCCGTTACAAATATCTTGAGAAACAACCGCATGAAAAAGCCGATTTTAGCCATGTTTGAAGGCTTTAAAATATTGCTTCGAATGTGCGTGGTGTTTTGAAAGTCACATTCACAAGTAGTCTGAAGTGTGCTATATTTTCGTAGGTAAGCAATGTAGACGCACATCAACTGGTCTCTGAGAAAACACGTAGCTCCGTACACGCTGCACTCAGTTCGAGCGCCAACCAGGCGGTCGCCTTAAGGGTTTGCGGACCTGGCACGTGAGACGTGCTGTAACGTGGCACGGAAAGTGTTTTATTGTTGACCATTAAATGGGTCGGGGGACCTCTAAGTAAACAAAATAAGTAATTTAAATCAGGTAACTTGACACAGAAAAAGTTACTACAACAAAACTTATGCATGTTGAGAGTACATATGTGAGAATTCTAGCCCAAATCTTAAATTACACTACTTTAAATTAAATTTTTGGATTGATTCGTTATTTTGTAAATTTAATCTGTTTTGTTTCAATTTCTATAGTTTTAAGTACCTATTTTCTTTACTTTGTGGCCCCGACGCATTTAAGCTTCAACAATAATTTAAAAGTAATACTTTTTTTCTTTTTTAACGAATCGTTTTGTGTGTGTCGGGGTTTTAATTTTTGTTATATTGTATGGAATCAATTTTATAAAACAAACTTAATTTATAGAGTTTACATATCAGTGTAGTATTTGTTATCATATAAAAAAGGCATTGAAATTCGTCCATTTGATTGGGAGCTACAAATCCACAGACAGACATCAAACTTGTAATACCTCTTCATTTTAGTCGGGGGTTAAAAAGTGATCACGGTCCTGTGAGCAGCTTATGTATAGGCTGGTATCTGTGGAGCACGTATTTTTGATGCTGACCGTACAAGAGTTCAGGGAGAGTGTGGTTTGTGGAGTGGGAGGGGGTGAAGGGAGGGAAGGTGGCATCATCATCCCCTGAGAGATGGAAACAACCGCCTTCACCCCTCTTTTATGTTTATTGACCTTCCCAACTTTCAGGTCCAGTCGTGTTTTGTAGCCTCCCTCCCAGGGGGAAATGTATTTAAGTAATCGCCCGGTAATTTTTAAAAACCAATTTACCTTTTCTGTCGTCCCCCTACCACCACCAACCCCTCTCACGATATTACCTCCCCCTGGGGTTGTGTTCCATCTTTCTGGGAAGTGCGCCGTGTCTTGGCTGCGGGGGCCAGCTATTGTTCGACTGCAACCTCAGTCAGCCCTGCCGTCCGTACTCATGGTATTAAGTCCGTACTTAGGCTCCCTAGTGCTTCAGGCGTATGCCTGCAACCCGCGTTAACCCCTTTAAATCAAAGCCTCTTTTGCTATCGTTAGGGTACGGTAGTTTCCGCGAAAATATTTTTGCTCCACTTTGTTTCAGTGTCTTACATGTACACCTGCAGCTCAACTTCATTATTATTGGCAGAGTGTTTTTGTGCAGAGACAATATTCATTTGACTACGCCAATAAGTACACGGATAACAGTGACACAACACGTACGTGATTTGCGGGTTTAACCTCAAGACGTCATATGTCAAGGCATCCAATCACTGACCACAAAGCAGAGATGTAGGTGTGCACGTGAGGCATTGAAACAAAGTGCTGCAAAAATATTTTCGCGAAAACTACCTGGCCCTGCCTATCGTTCATTACACATTTCAGAATTATCTTTGAGTTTTATTTGAGACGCGGTCGTTCTAATTTGAGCTGAGTCAAGTCTAAGGAATGGTTGACTACAAATTTTGCAAAGCAAAAACTTTTCTACAGGAAAGGGCGACTCAGATTATAGTGCTCCTATAATTGATGGAGAGTTTCCTACGGAACCTGGCCAATATCCCCACGGACGTAAGTGCAGCACTTACTTATTATCTTGACTATAGTAGTTCATATCGTCGGCTTACTTCTTAAACCTCGTAAGTCCAGATTTTACGAGTCTACATTCCAGGTGAATTTGGTGCTAATTATCATGGCGCATCCAGTGTTAATACAGTGTAAAGCTACTGTGCGTTAGCTTTCTTCTATGCTGAAATTAAAAAAAAAAAAAAAAAAAAAAAAAAAACCTTGTCTCTATGGTATAGTATGAATACGAAAGACGTTTTTGCTCTCCTCTAAGTAATTGTTTTACGAGGTATGGGTAGAGATGGTGATATTTCGCTAATTCAATGACCTGCATGTTAGAATCAAATATCCTATACATACTCAAGCCCTGTCTATTCGTTCATTGTCTGTTGTTCCACTGAGTAGCAGCTAGTGGACTAATTAATGGTCGGAACTTGCGTATACATAGGACATTTGAATCTAACATACAGGTCATTGAATTACGCGAAATTTCGCCATCTCTAGGTATTAGAAGTAAGCCGACGATATACGGCATCTTTCAGTGAACACTGAAGAATGGCATGTGCCAAAGTCAGGGTCGCCAACCTCCAAGACAGCGTGGGCCGCATTCCCAACCTGAGTGAAGCCCTGGGAGGCGCTAAAAACAACTGTGCAATGGCGGAGTGTACTGTGTACGTTCACAAACATTTTAGATGCTGGGAAATCATCGGGAAACGACTGCTTGCTAGACTTCAATGTGCTGTGTATAACACAGGTTTTATATCTATATTGGCTATACTTTATTTGTAACACTGGTTTGATCTTCAACAGTCCCAATAAGAACACAGCTTTGACAACCAAACGTGTGTGATTCGTCTCAAAACTGTTCACACAAGTCACAGATAGCATCATCCAGTAATAATAGAGTAAATACACTACAGTTTATTGGAGTCTATGTTGACTTGTTCCTAATATCTCTAGCCACATTCTTAAACCAGTTTGTTCCTTAAGTATCGTTTATTGGTCTCGTCTGGCCTACATTTGTTTTACTATTGGCTGATGATTATACCATGCAACAATATAAACTCTTCTCACATATAGTGCTAAGCACGTTATTAAATGTGAATTAGAAATCTTGCAAGGACAAAAATTACCTTGAACTGAGACACTTGATATGAAAAATTGTGTAATATAAAGGTTAATGTTTTTGTGATATGTCTCCTGTTAAGCCTTAGGGATCAGGTATAGTAGAAGTGGTGAAGCGGAGGGCCGGATATGTTTCGGAAGACGTAGGAAAGTTAAATAAATTAACATCTCGAGTTGTTTCAAAAGTTATCTGAGTGAAGTTAGCTTGTGTCCAAAAATAAATCAGAACTACTATCATAATCTGGGTACCCTCTGTTCTTCGAGCATCCTGGTCACGAGTCTAAGATAATATCCCGCACTCTAGCATATCTGGTATTTTCCACATGATGGTATTCTAAAATAGTAGCACAGAAAGTCGTGTTCTGATAATCGTGCATAATTTTTAACTTAACAGTAACATATCTAAATGTGAAACTTACTTTCATAGACATACACATATTATAAGGGCATGAAAATGTCGTGATTTAATTTAGGTCAATCTGTCAAACGCGCGTTTGTTTATGCTACGTTTTGTTTTACAAGATCACATATTATTAGACACGCCTTCAAGAACGTTGGGCCAATAACCGACGTGCACATGAACAACCGATCTCCCGTGATGTCATTCCTCTGCTGAAACTGTGTACTCGGTGGTGTAGCAGGCAATGTGCAAGTAGATGAGGCTCAAGCATACTTAAAACCACAATCTTTCATTTATTTCAAACAGTTGCTAATAACTTGAATATTTTTTAACCAAATGTTTTGAAAAAAATTGAGACTGCATACAGTCATACGATGCACAATTTTGCAAGAGGTTTTTTTTTTTTTTTAATAATCTACCGTTTGCTAGCAAAACCTTATTTTGCTTTATTTTGGATTATTTTGACAACAAGGTATGTGAAATTTCAGGGGCAAAAATCTAAAAACCCGTTTGGTGTATTGCAACAGAAAAATTAAGATACAAACGACGATATATAAGTCTTAAAACTGTAAGAGTAAATTTTTATTTATGTATTAATTAGCGTTAAAAAAAATATGTTCGGAACCACTGCAAAATTTTAGAGGACGCCTTAAGGGCCGCACTTCAAATACGTTGCAGCGAGTTACAGATTTTCTTTAATTTTCTTTAATTACGTAACTATTTGACGCGCATTATACTTGTACATCAACGATAAGAGCAAACTCTTCTAACCACGTAGCTGTAATAGTACGTATTCGGCACGTTTATTAGAAACATCATTTTCTGGCCCCTCAGAATGGCCAAAAATGGCTTCCCCAGACTGTCGTATCTGGAAAATGTCAACTTGATTCGAAAAACACAATAAAAACTGGCTTTTTGACTTTGAACTAAACTACCAAGAAATAAAATAATTTGGTCTCCGCTAAAGTCCCACAGGAAACAAAGCACTGCACAATAGCTGAGTGCAGCGTGCGTGGAGAAGCACTAGTGCATTTTAGAGCCACTGATATTGCAACAACTTGTTTCAATGACTTACGTGCACATCTGCAGCTCAGCTTCATAATCAGTGATTGGACGTCTTAGCTGTGACGTGTGTTGGTGTTTTACTGGCAAATCACAGACTTGTGAAGTTGTAGTAACGTTATTGTGATTGGCAAAGTCAAATGAGAGACATCACTTCACAAAGACATGCTGCCAATAACCATGAAGCAGAACTGCATAAGTGCACGTAACTCACTGAAACAAAGTGCGGCTAAATTATTTCCGCGAAAAAAATCAGCGTATATATATATATATATATATATATATATGTGTGTGTGTGTGTTTGTGTGTGTGTGTGTGTGTGTGCGCGCGCGCGCGCGCGTTCCCTATGGACTCCAAAAACGTTGAAGCAGTTGTGATGAAATTTTCAGACAATCATCAGATTAGCGCAGCGGGTGATCCTGTGAAGTTTGGTAGCAATCAGATCCTCAGATTTTTTTTTGTTTTGCCAATTTTGTGGCATATTTTCCCTACGTATTAATTAAATATAATTAATAATTAATAAATTAATTGGTATGCGGAGCAGGACTATTTCAGCAAGTGATGTGAGATGAAGTGTTTAAATGCCCACTATATGTTGTAATGCGGGCGCACAAAGACACCAAGGCCCGGGTCCTATATCGTCACGGAATATGTTCTAATGAGTGGAGTTTCGCCAGTAATATTGTGTAGTTTGAACGTCTGTAGTGAAGAATGTTTCTCTCAGGTGAGTATACTTGTGCTGAGTTGACTCAAGACAGTGCGAGTGTAGATAGTTAGCAGAGGGCCGTTGTCGGCGATCTAATGGGTCAAGAGGAGAGCTACAGGGAGTCCTTACAGTCCATTAGTCTACTCTTCCTTCCCAGGACCTACCTGCTTTGTTACATACTTTGTGGCCCGCGAGTCGCAACTGAAGCCTTATATTTATTTATTTACTACCTTTATTTAAATGGCGAAGCTGATGCATTTAGTCTTCTCCTACACTTAACCATAATCATACAAATACAGAAATACAGAACACAATATCTTACAGTATAAAAAAAGTAAACAAAGAGTAATTAATTACATTGCATACAAAATATTATTTGTTGTGGAAAACGATAGCACACAAGACTCTACAATAAAAAAATTAAAATAGTATTAAGTAATGAAATACGTTATACAAAATTGTGTAGAAGTAAACTTAATACTTATGTTGACAAATGTCACATTCAGTAAGTTTGTACAAAAACAATTGAGACGAAAAATATCGATTAATATAGCTGTAATGAGTCTGCTGTAGAGAACATGCGCGAAAATGCAATATACAAGGAGAAATGGAATATTAACTTGTATCTATAGGACAACACAAAATTAAAACTTAGAAAAAAAAACATAGTGTAGATAACTATCTAAGGAAAGTGGAAAATTTAAATTAATAAGTGATTCACAAACATACTTATGACATAGTAACTAACATTACCATATAAGTATATTTAAGATGTTACAATGTAAGGAAGTACTATAACCATTTATATTAACTATAAAATCAAGGAAATATTAAACTTAAAAGCGCTTGTCTTTCTTCCGGATTCATGATCGTATACTCATAATATATTTATGAGAACCACCACCATCATTGATTACTTTAACGTTTGACTTTAATGTTTCTCGTTACTTTTAGTAATTCCTCAATACACGATAACGTAAAGTTGAAATAACGACTGGTCATCTGTTTTTTTTTTTTTTTTTTTTTTTTCTGAGATATTGCGTTGTAAATGCAGCCTTGAGTATAAAAGCCTTATGTGCATATCTGCAGTTCTGGTACATGGTCTGTGATTGGATGCTATAACTATCACTAGAGCCCGGTAATTTTCGCGAAAAGAATTTTGCAGCACTTTGTTTCAGGTCCTTAAGTGCGCACCTGCATCTCTGCTATGTGGTCAGTGATTGGATGCCGTAACACCCAGCGTGTGGAGGTTAGACCCGCAAATCACAGACGTGTTGTGTCACAGTTATCCGTGTACTGATTGGTACATTCAAATAAATAACAACTCTGCACAAAAACACTTCGTCAATAGCCATTAAGTTGAGCTGCAGGTGTGCACGTAAGACACTGAAACAAAGTGGGGCAAAAATCTTTTCGCGAAAACTACCGGGCCCTAACTATCACGTGTCTTGGATATCTACTGGCAAATAACAATAGTATGAAGTCACATTAACTTTATTCTGATTGGTACAGTCAAATGAGAGACGTATCTGAACAAAGACACGCAGATAATAACCATGAAGCACAGCTGCAGATGTGCACATAAGGCACTGAAACAAAGTGATGCAGAAATCTTTTCGCGACAAAATCGTGGCTACATAAATAAATATATATTCGCCATACTAGTACATCACGTAAACTTTCTAAAGTAAATACAATTAGTAATTAATTTCCCATTAAGTATAATATTTTCTAAAGCAAAAGCAATACCCTCTACAGAACGAAATTCAAAGTTAAATTACGAATACTTGTCTACAGAGACATGAACTTCTCGCGAGAAGAATTTTGCCCCAGCTTGTCTCAGTACCGTACCTCCACATCTGCATCTCTGCCTCACGGTTATTGGTAGCGTGTCTATGTGAAGTGCCGTATCTCATTAGACTGCGCCAATCAGAACAAAGTTACTGCGACAACACACTCATGTCCTGTTATTTGCGGGTAGAACGTCCAAGATACGCGAGAGTTACAACATCCAATCTCTTACTATACAGCAGAGATGCAGATGTGGAGGTAATTCTCTGAAACATCAGGTGTGCAAAATTCCATTTCTTGAAAAACGTGTACTTATACTGATGACCAGAGGCTGCCCTCCTGCTTGCCCCCCCCCCCTTTTTTTTCCTCAGTCAAATGTCACGCAAAATTTTGCCAGTAACATTTTACTGTTCCAATTTAGCCCAACATTCGCTAAGTGTGCATATTAGGCGTATGTGTGTATGTCTGTATGTATATATATTCTTTTCTAGCTGCCCCCAACAAACGTTGTTTTGTTACATAAATAACTTATTGTAAGTGTGTAAGGATGTGGTATAGAAGTGGAAGAGATATAATAATAAAGAAATTAATAAATAATAATAATAGAGCAGAGACACCTGGTGGGGATAGACTGGTATCAGCTCGTGGGGATAACTGATCAATTATCACTTACACAGTTATCGACCGGGTTCTAAAATTATTAAATTAAAAATATTTACTAAACAATAGCACGTAGGAGTATAAAAATTGATAAAAACCTATTCGCAGACCTACCGAATGTATATACAAAATTTTATTGAATTCGGTTAAGCCGTTTCGGAGGAGTATGGAAACAAATACTTTGACACGAGAATTTAATTTATATATTTATATGGGTGTGTGTGTAAATACGTACGTAGTGGAATTCTGGATACACGACTTACCTCCTACTAATCAGTTGCTCAAATCTTTCAAATGGTCAGATGTTCAGCCCTGCAATCTTCAGAACTTGTCTCTACACTATCTCCCACCCCGAACTCTAGTTCCCTTTGTCAGAACCCACTCCGCGCCATTGTTCTTGACCTTGGTCTCGTAGGCTCGTGGAGGTTTCTTTTCACAAATTGCCTGTCCGGGGCGGGTGACAGATATATGGCAGAAAACCTCGCTGACGCCTAACAAATGGTTCGAAATTAACAGGCCATTTCACAAGGTAGTTTTTGAAGGCCGACGCTAGGGGAAGAGGGAGGGAAGTGTAGAGGTGGGGACCGGCAGACCTACACAGCTCTGAGATGAGGACAACCCAGCAAAGTAGGTCCTTTCTGCCAGGTAACACACGAGACCGCCAACTATTTTCCGTCTACACCAGTTAAGGCCTCGCTATTTAGTTTTTCAGTGGTTTCGAAAATATTTTTTTAACGCAAATTAATACATATTTCAAAAATGCAATCTTACAGTTTTAACAATTCTATATCATGATTTGTATCTGAATTTTTCTATTGCAATACACCAAACGAGTTTTTATACTTTTGCCCATGAAATACCTTATATTTTGTTGTCAAACTAAACCAAAAAGAAGCAAAATAATTTTTTTGCTAGCAATGTGTACTTTATTTTTAAAAACCGCTCTGGCGAAATTGTGTATCGTATGACTTTACACATTCTCAAATTTTTCAAAGCATATGATTAAAAAATATTCGAGTTATTTGCAATTGTTTAAAATAAATGAAAGATCATGGTCTTAAGGGTGTTCAGGTGAGATGAAATTATAATTTTATATCTTTATGAAACAGCGTTATAGTTTTGTAGACGATACTTGTGAGTACTGTTTCCTCTTACGAAACTATTTTAACTCGCGTAGTTTTCATGTTGAAAAAATTTGTAATTTTATATTTGCACGACTTGTGTTCGTTTTATAGACGTCCCTTCAGACTACATTTTCCAATTGCAAACATTTTTTTTAGCTCTCGCAGTTTTCCCGTAGCGGCATGTCAAAGTTAGAATTTACAAGTTACAGGAACATAGGAACAGCAAACATCAAGTGACTTGATCTTTCAAAGAACTGTGCAATGGGCGTTCATTACTGGATTTCCTTGCTTGGACGTACTCCATTGCGATATAGGCGACTGGCTAAGAAAACTAGAGGTAACAGAAAAACATAAATAAGCAGAGTATGCTTTTGTCAACAGGATCATAGCCGTCTTTAGAAGAAGGCCGAGGCCTTAGATCTGGCAACACTGTCAGGAAGGGTCATTTTAACACTTCTTTTAGCTCTCCGAAGACAACGAATCTATATGATTCGTTATTGTGCCATACATACCGGCGAATCAGGGGAAGCCATTGCCGTTAGCGAGACAAAAGAAGTTTTGCAATGACCCTTCCTGACAGTGTTGCCAGATTTAAGGACGCGGCCTTCTACTAAAGACAGCTTATGACAGGATACATAAACAACTTAAAAATTAAAAAAAATTGAATCGGGTCAAATAAAACAAGGAACAAGCACACAATAAATGAAAATAATAAAAATCCTAAAATCAGAAACCTAAGTTGACATGCGACACAACGATGAGACGAAACAAAAACACAGTAGAAATCAGACACGAACAGTAAATCAACGACGACACAGCGATGAGACGAAACAAACCCAATAGATATCAGACACAAACATAAAAAAAATCAACGTACGATACAGCGATGAGACGAAACAAACCCAATAGATATCAGACACAAACATAAAAAAATCAACGTACGATACAGCGATGAGACGAAACAAAACACAGTCGTTTTCCAGACAGACCGTATTACGACGTTTCGTGATCTGGGATCTTTCCCCGTCATCGTTGACTAAAGCATACTCTGCTTATTTATGATTTTCTATAATTTTTAGTTTTTCTTTGACAGTCATTTATTTCGCAACAGAGTATGTCCAAGCAACTAAATCTAGCCATCAAGTGACTCACTCTAATGAAATAATTTGCACTGAATTAGGTGTTAAGGTTAATATGCTAAAAGATTTAAAAACACACAACAAAATCCTTTGGCCTTATTAAAAATTTCCATAAATAAAGTAAATTGTCATCAATTTCAGATATTTTTTAAATGTGGAAAGGAATTTCATTGTGTTTGTAAACATTTTAGCATATGGCCCATAATATTTTATTTCAGGGTAAATGATATCATTCGAGCAAGTTGCTCGGTTTTTGTCATTCCTATGTTCCCGTAAATTGCAAATTTTGACTTTTTCGTGTCACTACGGGAAGACTATAAGATATAAGTAAATGTTACAATTGGGATAATGTAGTGCAAGTAACGTCTATTAAACGAACACTTTGCCGTACAAATATAAAATTACGCATTTTCGCTACGTGAACAATCTTAAGTGAGCCATTGCGCAGTTATTTTGCAGCAAAGAATTTTTTTAAAGTTAGACTAATGGTAACAAAAATTGTGTTATTGATAATATGATTTATTTGAAATATTTGCGGTGAAAATCGTTGTCGTATTTTATTATATTTGCTACAGAGAAACATACATACATAATTAACGACAGAATGTGACAAAAAACATAAATGTGGAACATTTCCTTTCCTGTACGACAGTATTTATTTACTGCAAGCTAAATACCTACGCGGCAAATTTATGTTGCAGTAGATCATATCTAAACAAGGTTTTTGCTGGGACGACGAATGTGTTTTTACTATAGCTAAATAATCAGTTTTAAATTATACGTTTCTCAAAGCCTATTTAAAAAAACAGTAACTTTAGACAGTAAGTTTTTACCAACTTTCTGAGCAAAAAAAATTTCTCTACTGACGTATGTGTGTAGAACAATCTCTGACGCATCATGCCTCATTATGAGTAAATGTTTGCTAATAAAATTGGCAAGTATAATTATATATGTTTGTTGTTATGTGGTTTCTCCACGTTGATTTTCAAAACCGTGTGGATTTAAATTGGTGTTGTTAGCGCTTGTTTAACCAACACATACTCTTTAATGATAATTGCATGTCCGAAACGGCCAGATTGGGAATTTAGAGTTATGAAAATTAGGGTGTGTATATTCGAACGTCATATGACAACATTGCGTGTAGCTAAGTCGAGACACATAAATACTTGATATTTTATCGTAATTCTGTTGGGTTTTCAACGTTTGCAATGGCGTGTACATCATTAGAAAGGAAGCAGAAGTCGCGAAAATCCCTAGTACGTTTTAAGTTTTCCAAAACAATGTCAAGGCGTATATGACTGGACTATAATTATTTAACACTGTTTGGTATAAACTGTTTGCAAAAAGATGAAGAAATCTTCAGTAGTAGATAGTTTTAGTTAACCTTTTTTAACAACTTTTAATTCACTTTACCAGTGATTTTATTTTCATTGACGGAACAAGATATAACATACGGTGTACGATTGAATCGGAATATGTAGTTTCACAACTCGTAATGATTGTGTATTTTTTTAATAAGTCTTTATACGTCAATATTAATATGAAATAAAAATAAAATAATAGATATAAATGAGTCTAAACTAAAAAATTAAAAAAGGCACAGTAACGAAACAAAAATAAGTAGCAAGATTTGATGATAAGGGAAAGATATGTTTGTTGTTTCAGCGGCCCGCAATGTAGACTGCTCTGTCCTAGATCCTTACCCAGTGCTTGTGGCGTAATTGATCCACAGCGGACTTTTTATTGGCTACTGCCCCAGTGAGTAGTAAGTTTAGCCTCAGACCTGGTAGCACGTGACTTTCTCCTGATTTCTTTGTACGGTGTAGGTTTGTTATTTGTCTGGAATATCTCACGATAACTCTGATCAACTGCGATCCAAAAGTCGAAGGAAAAAACTGCACGTTGGATCAAAGTCGATCTTGTTGAAAGGATTATTCACAACATTTCCTGTCCTTACTAATTATAAATTGAAAATAAAATTTCTTGCAATACTGTTACTAAATATGAATTAATACCCAGGTAACCATATAAAATACTCACACTTAATATTGTAATATAAAAACAATCCATCAAATCAGCAAAATATAAACAAATTTAGTTAAATAAAACTAGCGATATGTAAGAGACAAAGATAGGAAATGTCTGCAGAAATATTTCTGCACCAGATATACACTCCTGCAGTTATGTTTCATGAACAGCGATTGGATGATTTTAACTCTCAGCGTCTTTGGTTTTTACCCGCTAATCACAGACGTACATGGAGAAAAAAATTTGTTGGTGCAAACAACGTTTGTTTGAATCAACCAAATCATCTGTTTGTATAGGGGCACAGAAATATCAGTTTACTAGTATACCAAATAATAATTTTGTTCCCTCTATTTGCTTGAGGCAAGTGGCTGTGTTTTGTTAACAGTACAATATATTTAGCTGGTGATAAAATATTACGTTGGACATATTAAATACACATGCTTTTTTTAAGAACTAAAAAAAAATTATTTTTTGTAAACTTAACAAGTTTCGGAAACTAAAAAACTTACAAAGTATCAATCCGCCGGGATTTGATCCACTAACCCTTGATTCGTCTCTTTTCATGACCTATTTAACTGAGCTGCGAGTGCTTCGTTGACGATGGGTTTGTAATTTGTATAGGAATATATGTTATATTACAATTATATTGCTGTACAGTATTTTCAAACATGTTAACCTTCCGTCTGCGAGAAGGTAAACGACGTCAAACAATATTATTAAAATGATCACCCTCCACAGCAGCATAAAGGACGAGAAGAGCAGCTGTGGTGTTTTTCAATTTTTTAGCATTTTCTTTTGTGATCAATCGAATTAGCCACTTTGAAATTGTTATAGCTAAAATTAAGATCCTTTAACTATGCTGATTGACAGTTTAGACGTCCTACTTGTCGCACAAGTTTATATGTTGAAAGTTCAGGTATACAGTGTTCGCCATCTTATCGCTCAAGCACGCCAGTCTGCCGCCTTCTGCAAGTCAAAATCTATCCTTATTAAATGGCAAGAACATACTTTTTTCTCTTTAAAGGGATCAAATTGCTTAATACATCTATTAACTAAATCATTATTGTATAGAAAATGAAAAAAAAAAAAATATCACAGTTCCTACTAATACGATTTGGCAAATTTAAACCTGTGTTATTTACAATAATTTTACATTCTAAATAATAAAGGTACCTGTTAATAAAAAAATAGAGCATCACTGACTATTCCACGAGTATGTATGTCTCAAAATCAGTAAAATATTTATATAAATAAAAGGGTTTTCCTGTTGCAGTAAACTCATGTTAACAGTTCTAAATTATTTATATTGGACTGAAAGCGAAATAAAGGTATGCGAAGGAATGAGGTGACGATGCATAGCAGTAGGTCGAATAATAATAATAATGATAGTAATAATAATAAGTATAATTATTATACGACTTTATTAATGGTGTGGTTAAGGCGATGTCGCCTTGTCTTACACTGGACCATAATAATTTCTGTCTACAATATACAATTATTTTACGACATTTCAAACTAAAATCAAAGGCAATATTAAACACGAAAAGCAAAAACGAACTAGCGATAAACCATGAGAAATCTGAAAATACCATGAATATTTGTGTCGTAATTTAAACAGGGCCTGTACCAACGCCTCTTTGGCGCCACGCTCATGGCACATGGCACACTCTTGCGCGCAGCTACACCAAGCACAAAGAGGGAAAGCTTTGCCGACGGACCGGCGGGGCCACTCGGTCAATGCAAGGAATTAGTTCCGCGTAATTTTCGGCTATTTTTAAGTCAGTGGCGTCGAGGGGGAGAGGGTGTGAAACATTTTTCCGAGTTCTGTCTGCGAGGTTTTCTTCTCTACCCCCTGCCCCCACCCCTCCTTTCTCCAGTGCCACAAGAAAACCCGGGAATGTGAGGGCCTTCCGTGGGGGGTTGGACTTTTGTGTTCGGGGGGTTGAAGAATGTTCGTCCCCAGCCGTGCGCCAGACAAATTTAAAAAACTACCCCACCAACAACTTCTACCCAAAAACTCTGCACCCCTACACCTCCCCCTTTCCCCCACCGACCCCCCCCCCCCACACTGGGGCAACCTTCTTCACAAATGGGTCCAATTAGCCTCGGTATTTTCTTTGTGATTTATGCAGCAGTAAATAAAAACGGTAATTAATTCACGTCACTATCTGTTATGATTAGTTATTATTTACATTATATGTGCTTCACTGGGCCACTTTGGTCAATATTATAGCAGGGTTCTTCAGTCTTCTGTTAATCCAGTATTCCTTCATTCTCTCAGACCTTAACTCTCTTCTGAAATCTTCGTCTGAAATCATCCTTTTTTTTCTGTTTGTTGATCCATGTTTGTAGTCTTGTTTGTTTGTCTTAAAGTATTTTTTATTAATCTTGTAATTTGTAATTCATTCATATCTCCCTTGATTTCTGAAACCGATCTAATTTTGCTGTTACTGTTCCACCATTATTTTCTATTATTTTTCTGATGATTTTGCTGTCGCGTGTTCTGATTTAATTACCAAAGAATGAGATGCGGTTATTCATAATTGTTCTAATTAACGGTTATTCGCTTCATTTACACACGTCACTCTATATTGGTGTTTATTTATGAAACAACATGCACTTTGTATGCCTTTTTCAATGTGTAGTAAAGTCTAATTAACATTCTATGAGGACATTTCTTTTCAGCCGATTATCATTTACGAGCTAGTATTATGACTTGGCAGAAACCCGTACTTATCCGAGCCGTCTGTGTTTTTATGCTACTGTATCAGTTTTCTCATTTATTGGAAGTAGAGTTGTCTTCTTGTTCGGTGATCATGTCAGCTGCATTACTCGCGTAGTTCCGCGTATCTTTCTACCTGGAAATGTAGCAAACAATCAAGTTTTTCTACGATAATAAGGTTATTTAACTAACCTACTACAGACATTTTTCACTTTTGTAAATTATTAGTGTTGTCCACGCTAATTTTTATAATCACTTATCAGAATAAGAATGTAATGTTTTTGGGACCCACAAATTGAGAAACACACATACAATATAATACAAGGAAATGAATTCATGCAAGGAGACATGCATCGCGACAGAGAGGGATTGGACAGACATGAGCGCCATTGGGGCCATGGCTACTTCCTTAAGTGTACCTATTGTAATGCAGTAGCTGAGCTATACCTTAAAGAAAAAAAGGCATAGACAAGGTAGGAACCCTCTTTACAGAATGTAGTGTAACCACTCAACAGTTGCATGTATTCAACATAAATATCTACTGGACATATAGGAAAGGTCCAGGTTTCTTTATTAGTAGAGTTGTGAAAAGTGTATTTGAGATGTAGGGGGGGGGGACGTATGTGTGGGTGGAAGAGGTGAGGGGGTGGTGACCTCAGTCATGTACCACCGCGAGACTTGGCAACAACGCGCGGTTACCCCCTGGGCAGCTCGCTGGGGATTGATTTTTTATAGCTGCTCCACCCTCAACCCCCTGAGACAGGGTCAAGAGGCGGCCTGGTGACCAGCGAGCCTGCCACTGCACAGAATAGCTCAGGGTACAGAGGCGCAGCAGCAGAGCCTATAACATTGACACCTTCGTATTGTTTCGTGTCACTGCAGTCATGTCGATATTCCTCTCGATTGTTGTTGCCTAGTTGTGAACTCACTTTATTGTGTCTCTGTCTGTCTATTCTACGCAACATTTGCTTGTTTAAAATCGATTACAAAATTTCACTCGCATAATACAAAAAAACATAAATTATATAAAAAAACATTCACTATACCATGTATTTAAAACGAGTAAAAAGTATAAATAATTTCTACTATCAAAATACTTGGAAGACTTAAAAATACAAACACAGAGCGCGTGCAATAGATAATAGTAATGAATGTAGAGAGTACTGTCATTGAGAAAACTCACACAATCAGTATAATTAAACTGTATGTGACTTAGCACCTATTTCTATTGAATGCGCCTTGAATTTATCGTTTTAAATATTAAAAGTACTTTCAAAGGATAAATTATATTACTCTCATTTGTCCGGTTTATCGACTTGGAATATTGTATATTTCTTTTACATATTAATTTTGTTTATGTTGTAAGTTTACAAGTATGTATTCTGTATTTTTGTTGATTTTAGGCTACTGTTTCTAGTGGTAATAAATGAAATAGCAGTGCTTGAGTACTTCTGGCCTGTACAAAGACTAATATATTTATTTTTAAATTGATATTTACGCTACTGTGTTATGGGAATGTAACGTTTTTAACGTATATCTTAAGAGACTTAAAATATGCGTGTTTTGATAAAGTAGTAAGCAACAATTCACTGAAATATCACAAATTACAGTTTGTTGGTGGATATATAGAAGAAGCAAGTCCTGCTATGGAATTATTGCTTTGAAAGAAAGATTTTGTAGCAATTGTTTCCTGCCCAATTATTTTGAAGTTAACATTATATTATTTTTAACAACCATAATATCTTAGCGGTGACAGAAAAATATTTCTGTTGTGAGCTTAGAAGATTTTGACAGTGTTAATAATAACAAAATATTTTGTATCTGCTACAAAATATTTTTCCCGAGTGGATGCAGCCCAGTTTACCGCCATCAATTGGATAGCTAAGTGTGATGATGTTGATGGTGTCGAGTGCAACTGTAACTACAACAAGAGGTGGCTGAGTGGGGAGGGGTTGTTTGGCGCTTAGTCTACGTGTCAGACTTGGGAATCTCAAATAAACGAGATAAAGAACGGATAGTTTTTACACCCGTTGATAGGAGGCCAGCACCATTGACTATATTTGCGCTAATTATGAAACAATTAAAAATAATATAGGCTATATTCGAACGCCATTTTTCGTAGCGCAGTTTAAAGGTTACATGTCTATGATGTTTTGATTTGGAGGACACAACGTAAAAGGTTCAAGTGATGTCACGACGAAATTATTGTGGAATTGTTACTTGTGTCGTTTATCAGTTAGCTTATGTGTTTGTATCGATACCGCAGTTATGACTTGCAGATAAATGTCTCGTATACAAGACATTTCTGGACAAACTAATCAATATGGAACATTTATGTGATTCAAAACACTCTTGCTTACATAGATAGCTTGCACCCGCTTGGAAGAGGTGCTTCAAACAACACTCGTCAATCCAATATGAGAGTTTCCGTTCAAATTCCCTCCTTGTTCTGTGATAAGTACAGAAGGGGACTAAGTGATACATGAGGTAAATCATATAAAGAGATTTTCAAAGCAAACTTCTATTTCATCTATGAGAAGAAAATATATCTTACGTATACATAAGTATTACTTGAGAAGGGGTGTTTTAGTATCTACGTTTTGATGTATTAATGTTAACACTAAGTAGAAAAACATGCGATAGCACTATGAGCTAAAGTAAAGTAAGGGTTTTGCAGTACTTTATGTTGTGTCGTCATTAGTCCTGGCAAGTTTTTACATAAAGAAGGAACTGTGATGTTATTAATATGAATAACTTTTTATTTTATTTAGCCCTTTACCTTACAATAATTCTGTACTGGACTCTGCAATGTTTTTATGAACCCAACATTATGCTTATGTTTCACAGAATTTATGCCTGTTTGAAGAACTGAGAAAATTAAAACTCTTACTGCTCACGAATTAAGTAAGCTGTTACGCTGTTGTCATTCTGGCATATTACGTATAACTCCCGGCCTGAAGTAAACATGCCGTGATATTGAGACTAAATATTAGACAGCCTGATACATAGGCCCTACATAAAACAATTTAGGAAAAATGTGTAGTATACCAAAAAACATATTTTCGCGGTAAATAACATATAGTTATAGAAAAATTACATCTTTTGGAAAATACTTTTCTGGAATGAAATACATTTTCATAGTGATGGTATGCTTAAAAATTAAAAAAAAAAAAAAAGTAATCACTGAACTATAGCCTATATTGAATATATACAAAAAATTTAAAAGTTAAAAATCACGAAATTCAAGGCAGTTTAGGGGTAAAATGCGTGCAGGATATGTGCAGAACTGCAAATTCGAATTCAAATTCTTCAAGCATTTTGATTTATTTTAATATAATTTAATATATAATTAATTTAATCCAAAATTATTTTACAAATAAGTTTAGCATCATCATCAAAGTTAAACATGCACTTAATATGTATCGTTATTTTCTCTGTAGGCCTATTGTAAGTACAAGGAAAATCATTGTAGTTTTACAAGATATTTCTTTACAAACTGGGTTTCCAAAGATTTTCCTTGTAAAAGTAAAAAAAATATATATTTCAGTGTGCCGGAACTTATAAAGTTAACTAAGGTTGTATGATATTTTTTGTTCATACCGTGTTCGTATTTTCAAAATGTAGGCTTAGTGAACATATTGTGAACACACGAGACAACTAAGGAACCATTTATCAGAATTTCGGCAAACTTTGTTCTCATACAGTAGTAGCTGATTTAGCAAAGGGGTATGATTTTTATGTATTTTGTTCATTTTGTATTAATAGTTAAACACAGTTGCATAATTCACCAGTCTCTTTATCACACGACATTTCTAAACAACCCATTAATCAGAATTTAATTTAAATTTGGTAGGTACGTAGTAGGGTGTACTTGATACAGCGACTTCAGTTGTATGTATTTGGTTCATAATGTATTAAGTTTTTAAATACGTAATTAATACAATCATTATAATTAAACTTAATATTGCTACAATACACAATTTGTGCAAAGAAAAAATTAATAAACCGTACAATATGAAGACAGATTTATGACCAAAGTATTTTTACTGCATAAAATTTCACTCTTCTGATATTTTTTTATGTGATATATATATATATATATATATATATATATATATATATATATATATATATATATATATATGTATACACTATAATGCAAGGAACGACTATACTGAATTATATACAGCAAAAAAATTGTACATTTACGAGGAAAATCTTGTAAACTAATAACAGAAGATCATCAGACAGGTACAACAGTAAGATGTCACAAACCTTGTAAAGTGGTTACAAATATTGTAAACACATCTGGGAACTAGTGAAATACATGTTAATTAGCACATTTTTTTATTCAAACAAAATAAACGTAGGGGACCTGTCACATGTTATAAAACATTTCGTACTTTTACAAAAAAAAAATTTGTAAACTAGTTTCCAAAAATATTTTGTAACACTGCAGCAATTATAAAATTAATCAGAAATTAGCTGTAGGTATACAAAACATTTTTTGTAGATTTACAGAAATGTTTGTATATATACGGACATTTGTAAAAGTAAAAATATTTTGTAAATTTTACAAAAAAAAATTTTTAGTGTTACAAAAATTTTGTGAAATTTAGTTTTCAAAAAAACCTTCTTGAAAAAAAGGACAATATTTTTTTTACTGTGTAGTCACTACGTACATGTGCATATCATCCGGTCTTGGTTACGAAACCATTGTGGGACCACATAGGATTCACAAACGTGAAATAAACTACATTTTAATGTAATAGAACCATTTATATTTCATTTTATGTCTATGTAATTTTGATACCATTTGAGAAATAGTTCATAACTTCCAAACACCTGGACGACTCTTCACCAAATACAGCTAAGAACCGTCCTCATGACATTGCATCTGCAATGAACTCATACGGTGTTGTTGTAATATTAAGGTTACAGAAACAGTTATTGCACCGGTTATTTATCGTGCTTCTTTCCTGGTTCACGGGCACGAACAGTTTTGAATACAGATGCGAGCTGCTACACGTTAGGCGAACTCGAGTCTCTCCAGTCATCAGTATGACGTCATCAAAAGGTGCACCTAAATTTTTGCGAAAAGATGTTGGTCCAGTTTGTTTGCTGCACATGCACATATTGTTATGCTTTAAGGGCGCGGTTCATCTCAGTATTCAACGTCTTTTTTATTTATATATTTGTACCAGATATTTATTTTTCATATTTTTAACATATATTGTGACTAAATCTTCCTTATAGGAAATTTCTGTATCTCTCATAGTTTTGTCGTAATGAGTCGTAAACGAAAAAATTTGCACATTGCGGTTTTATGTACGCCGCTAAAACCAACTGACATACCAAACCGAAAAAATTCACAGTGTATAACAATGCTGTAGGCTATGAATTGACATATACTAAAATAAAAAATATGAATATTTTTGTAATTTTAAAAAATTGTTGAAATTTTTTATTTTCATTTTAAAATTCAGTATTTTTTTTTTTTTTTACTAAAAACAAAATCAGCCAGTAATAAATAATGAAATAATTCGTGAAGATATCACATGCTACCCACTTGCTCGGACAGAAGCCAATGGATATTAGCCTGTGGCCAGTGCGGGTATAGGACTGTAATGCGCGAAATACTCGTGCCTCTATTCATAGGCTAAAATCAAATTACTGTTGGTCACGCCAAGCAAAGGTTTTGTAACAACCAAACATTTCTCTCACTGCAAGAAGCGAATTTACCAACAACCAAGTTAAAAAGAATTATTTCTGTACACCCAGCTGTTCTGTATCCTAAGTGTTAGTGAACACTGCACTTTTTCTCATCTTTGACTGACTCTTAAGAGTGCGTGGTAGATAAATAAACGCTGAAAACATCAATTGATTTCTACGCTTTTTTCGATGGATAAAATACTCAATGACAATCTTAGATAAAGGTATTTGCCAACTTTATGAGTAAATATTTATCCAGAATTACTAATTCGTTACGCGTGATCTCTTGCGCCGCAGTTAAATGCACGAGGCTCCAGCGTCAGAGATTGTGTCTCAGAAGTTGGTAATACTGGAAACAAATTTGTTCAAAACGTTGGCTAAAACTATTATCTAGGCTTGCCATTGTTTAATTTTCGCAAATTGGCTTCAAGAAACCTACAGTTATAGATTCATGCTTTTAGCGTTGAATTATGTACCACGCCCTCTTAAGCCTCCTTTGTCTGAAGCATGAATAAAAAGTGACTGTCTTAGTGTGAGGTGTAGCTCAGGAATATATAGCTGCTGTGTTTTCTCCACTGTTTCCGGTGTCAAGCCAAGCGTATGCATTTAAGAAGTCTATTAAGTGGTCCGCCTAAGTGGGGTTCGTGTTGTGAGCGATACAATCGATGACACAACAAGAGTTGGTACGACATTCGTTCTGAGGCTAAGACGTGTAAGGAAATGCAGTTGTAAACCTTGCTTCATTACCATATGTTGTAGATAAAAGCACACGCAAACTATTACTGGGTTTATGTGCCAGGTTCGCTACGCTGTAAAGACGTTTCTGCAGATAAACTCACCACTTCCAAGTACTCGTATTTGAATAGGCATTTAACTCATCCTTGCGTAGTAAACATAAAGCAGAAACTTGTCTTATGCTGTTACAGATATTCGTCAACTCTATTTTCTTGTCATGTCGCTACTGGTTTTTGCGATAATTTTTTTTTTCTAAATATAAACGAGAGTAGATATTAAAAATCTGTCTCGCAGTTTTGTAAAAAAATTTTTTTGTCGTGATAGGAATTTTTTTTATCAAATCAACTAATTATATAGTTTCGACTAAAAAGTAATATATCCAGAATTTATTTAATTACATAAGTTGCTAAAACCATAGTATTTAATGCCTTAAAAAAATCAGCAAATATGGAGAAGACGATTTTAAACAAAACTGCCAGACATATTTTTGATATCTGCTCTCGTTTAGGCGTAAAAAATTAGTATCGCTAAAAAAAAGTAGAACCTAGAGAGCATAGCCGTAACTCAGAAATGGGGCTTTGTCGTTGCCAAGGCTAAGTTTATTGGTTTGTAAAATATTAATGAAAAGGCGGTCACAAAAATGCAGTGTTTTAAGTACACATGTATAAACTTGAATTATAGGACGTGGTATGGGGAGCATTACTTTGAAGTGAATAGTTTTGTTATGACTTTGAACATTTTATTATTTGAACAATAACTGTGGCCGCCTGCCAATGCCGCCGAGCAGCGTGCACAATTTGGGCCGGTACAAGATCATTCAAAACCTACTCGCTGTGCGTGAGTTGCCTATGTCTGCCCAGTTGGAAACTGGACATGGCAACTTCTTGAACTACATGAACGGAATCTTCAAGCTTCACAATTGTGTCAATCTTGTGGAGTGGATAACCAAGCTGAGCATGTCATTAATAAAGACATCAAATAGTGTCTTGCCGTAGTTATAGAGCAGCACAGCCTCGAGGTAATTACCGTGGGCAATGTATACACCATTCAGGATAAAGTGAGCGCTAAAAATTTAACCTATGAAAAAATCTCTAACCGTTACTGCATATAATTCAACGTTAACGATAGATACCGTACTACTTGTAAGGTTGGCAACGAATCAACCATATTTAGCTCTGTGCATGTTCCTGTTTAAGTACTACAGCACTGAAATAAAATCAACTGAAGTCACTTACTTGAATTTTATATAGGTACTCAACTAACTTTTTTTAATCAAACTATACCGGTGCATACCGACTGTGCAATTAATCTTACACGCGCAAACATTAAGTGACGTGTCCAGAGAGGTTAGATATTTCCCGTCGTTAGCTGTTTCGTGCGGAAAGATACGAATTGGCTGAAAACAGAACTTTAGTAGGGTTTTTCTGATGTGCTCACTTTATCCTGAACCACCTATAGCTAATGGTGAAGCTCTTCCCAAGATCTGGAATAAATACGCCAACAAGACCGGCACGAGGTTAGAAGAGATTGATCGTTGGTATGCCTTGCACAATGACGACAACCCTGATGACTCGTAAGGAAAGTCTCAGGTAAAGGCTCAAGAGGAAGCTTCAGTCAGAGGTATTTATAAATGGCGACGAGGGCAGGTTTTATAAGAACAAAGGCACAAAGCCTAGTAATATACATTAAGGCTCGGGTTCAGTCGTCATATCGAATGTTATTATGTTTCGTTTTTTTTTTTTTTTATTTCTGAGAAGAAAAATATTAAATCGGCGACTATACCGCAAATTCTACTTACCTTCAGCTACAACAAACCACGGTAATAGAGCTAGTGTATAGTTAGGTCGCAATTTGTCGGGCAAATTATGAATATAAAAACTTTTGCCGCACAGATTGCGGCGTAATTATATGTTAACAGCTAAATCGCAAGGTCTGTACTGTAGCGAAATGTAAATATAATTTGAGGTATAGTCACATATTTAACATTTTTCTTCTTAGAATTCCAAAAAAGCGAAAAACAATAATATTCAATATGACGGCAGAAACCGAGCCTGAAAGCAAGAGTGAAGCGACAAGGTTAAGAAGACTGCATTTCTTATGCATGTAAGGGCGAAGCGCGGGCTGACGAGGGAGAGCTGGCTTTCCCGCCATCAAACTTGCCAATGAGAGCATTATAAAGAACGTTACACACATGCATACCCATTTCCGGTTTTCCACGTATCTATAAAAGTTTGTATTTAATCCGCTGAAAATGGTAGAAATGGGTGTTCTTGCGGACATTTTTAGGATGAAAATCTTGGAGCGGATAGAGGTAGGCAGTGGCGGATTCAGCTCTAGGCTTTTTTTTTGGGGGGGGGGGGGAGAGTAAGGAGGAGGCATTCCTAAAAAGTGGCTGTGCCCACACCACAAGTCATCGAAAGAACAAAAAAAAACCGGTGGTGTTCACCCAAAAAAAATTTTGTTTTTATGGTACAAAACGGTATTTCCTAATTAAAAAAATAACATAGCCTACAACTATACAAGTTTGTAATATTGCACACATAAACTATACATAAAAGGTCAAAAATGGAGGCGTGCCCCATGCTCCCCCCCCCCCCCCCCTGGATCCGCACCAGCAGGACTGTACAGTACACCTTTATTATCAACATTTGGTCATAACATGACAAAAGTGACCACTGAATGTCTCATGTAGAAGGCAGTTTTCTGGGAGAAGACTGCAGTACAGTTAGTGACTTGCTCATAGAGGTTATATTGAGGCGTGATGTACTTGTTGAGTCGTCCTTATAGCTTACACATTTCCAGGACATAAACGCGCCAAGATACATCTTCCCATGCGGCCACATTAAGAGTGCGTGGTAGATAAATAAACGCTGAAAACATCAATTGATTTCTACGCTTTTTACGAAGCCAATATATGGATGAAATACTCAATAACAATCCTAGATAATAGTATTTGCTAACTTTATGAGTAAATATTAATCCAGAATTACTAATTCGTTACGCGTGATCTCTTGCGCCGCAGTTAAATGCACGAGATTCCGGCGTCAGAGATTGTGCCTCAGAAGTTCGCAACAATGGAAACAATTTTGTTTAAAACGTCGGCTAAAACTGTTGTCTAGGATTGTTATTGTTTAATTTTCGCAAATTGGCTTCAAGAAACCTACAGTTATATATTAATACTTTTAGCGTTGAACTATGTACCACGCCGTCTTAAACAAATAATTTTTACTTAAAATAATTGTAAAGTGTTAACTGTCGCGCAGGAATTCGCCTGTTTTGTTCAAGCTTGTTACCTAACTAACTGTTTAACCTAACTCAACGTACGTGTTACTTGTTCTTCTCTTTATTCATGTATACGTTTTATTCAAGACCGAGTTCAGTTACATATCATTCTTAATTCTGTAGCTCGACTTTTATATGTAGCTTCTTCACTTTATTCCAGAAAAATACGTAACAAAGGTTGGGTATTTTCCATACAAACCTCTCTTTTTTCGTAACCTTGCTTTAGTTGACACGAAAGATTTCCTAGGATTTGCTTCAAATAAAACTCTTGCCAATTTTCAGACAAATAACTTTACAAAATAAATCATTGAAGAAAAAAATCCTCTGTAGTTCTGCTAAATAATTTACAGTGCACAGTTGCAAAAAAGTGAATATTAGGGACACTTGATTTCAATGAAAAAGTTTTGCCGCAGTTTGTTTCAATGCCTTGCGTAAATATATATAAAGCAGTGCTTCGTGGTTATTGACAGTTTACATGCTTGACTGGGCCAATAAGAACAAGGTTACTGAAACAACACTCGTTTGTGATTGGCGAGTAGAACTGACCATGAAGCATGGCTGCAGATGTTCTTATATTGCATTGGTAAACGTTGCAGTTTTTAACGAAATTTTCCATACCTACTTATTATTAGTGCTATATCGTCTCCGGGAGGAAACTAATAATTAATAATAATTAAAAATAAGTATGTGGGTACTTGTTGAGTTGTGAGGCACTGACTGGGGAAGCTGCGAGGACAGATATGGCATTGCGGCAAACCTGGAAGGCTTGAGTTGGTTTAATGTAGTTGGCGTTGTAGGGAGGGGAGTCACTATGGAAACCCCACCTCGTACACGTGGGACAGAGACAGTGTTATTGATGTAGGGGAGGGGAAGACGTCGTCATGGCAACGCACTGGAACGGCCACGCCCTCCTCCCCTCCCCTACGTCATACCCCCCTCCACTTCACGAGAGCGGAGATGTAAGAGAGCAATGCTGACATGAATAATGCATGCATGCAGTCTCATTACGCGGGAGACAGGTGATGAAGACGTCCGATACTGACCAGTAACGAGGCTGGACACACGCGTTCACAGCTCTAATTGGCAGAGCAGTTCTTTCCTCCCCTCTCCGCCCACCATCGCCACACCTGAGACACTATCTAGTCCGCAGACACCAAGACCCAAGACGAAAACATTGTAGTTCCTGTAATCAACTAACTAGTATTGGTCACGTGATCAGGTACACTCAGTCGTTGGATGTTTAACGGTTTTTCACGATAGTACGGGAACCCATAGAAATGTATGTTGGCGGCCTATTTTAAACAAACCTGTATAAGCTGTGTAATTAAGTCGCCGATCTGGCAGACCTGTACTATTAGACCAACAGAATATCCTTTTGTAATAGTACAATATACGTATGCAGCATGCCATTGCGTACTTGTAATACTTTGCAAACATGCTAGAGTTAACATCCGAAAATTTATGTAACAGTAAAAGATTGCAAATTGAAAGTTTTCTAAAATAACCTCTGTTTTTAGCATTAATCAAGAGCTTGCTATACCTATGCAAATAAATGTAAAAAATATAGGCCTATATATATATATTATGTAGCCTGTATGTGTGTGTGTGTGTTCGGTAGTCCAAAATTATTACTAATTATATAATTCAAACCATACCTGAATTACGTTCTTCTGGTGGCATTTTTACTCGGTAAACTTCACCAGACTTCTCTTCGAATAAAAGTATCACATCCCGACATCGTCTTCTTTGATCAACGTGCACTATATACAGCGCATTAAAAACAGATTTTATTTTGTGTTGACCCACAGAAGCCTGTGTTTGATAACTTTTCACGCGGTCTTTAGTGTGTTTCGTCAGTTGACGGTTGGTCTCCCTGCTCGGGAGCAGGATAGAACTGAGTACATCCGGCCAAGAGATTGAGTTGAATATTTAAAGATTTCGAACCGGGGAAGACATTACTCGCACCAGGTTTTTGAACGGCTTCAGAGTATCTTCAATTCTACAGAGTATATTAAGTAAGGGTAACGGCCTTTACAGTCGACAATCATACAGAAGTGAAACCCCTAGCCATTGTTCTTCACCTCTTTCTGGCTGGTTTCTTGGCTCTGGCAGATTTGTGATGGGAGCAGTCTGTCAATATTTGGCCTATTATTCGGTGTACGCCATCCCCTTGGCCTTGAATCAATTCTTGGAATTTCAACTTCGCTAATAGTTACGGACATACAGAATTTGTCTTATTTTCTGGCAGTAAACTATAGACTGCAAGTTGCAGTACGTTCTCTAGATGTCGTGGCTGCCGCATACATATCTTCTGACTAATAATTGAAAGATACAAGTCATAGTGACCAATCTACTGCAAAGTATTTACACATGTAACTTATATCAATTAGAGGCTTGATAAATGCAGACCAGTGCAGTCTAGTCTTTCATCAAATAATTACATTTTCTTTGTCTCTAATAACAGTTCGTTAGGAATTAATCTCTTTGGGAAAATGTTTGCTCTCAAAGGGTTCTGGCTTCCTGTCTTGCAAACGTGGAGTGTAAACGTGGAATCGTAGGCTATATTAATTCATTACTGCTTGTTTTCATTCTATCAAGTTTGTAAGATAACTATTTCAAAGAACAACTAGCCTACTTTACGTGAGTTTCTGAAATAACAATGCCGAATGAGTTACTTCGCACATATCTTAAAACCTATCTAGCATCTAAAGTGTAATTTAAAAGTCTATTTCTCAAAAATATAACGAGCAAATATGTGTCTGCGTTAACACAAAATAATACACTACTTTAAATAGAAATATTTGTTGGGACATTTAATGAAGAGTGTCTTTGTTTGGAAGAATTAGTTTCAAAATTGTTCCAGTGAGAAATAATTTCGACTATTTTAACATTGATTCTTCTTTTAAATTATAGCAACAAGCCTGGTAAGCACTGCCGCCAAGTAAAGTCATGGTAATGATATTCTCTCCTCCGATCACAGTAAATACACCTGTACTTAGAGTCACTGATATCTGGTGACAGGCATTTTGCAAGAACTTGTGTCTTGCGTGCACATCTGCAGCCGTGCTTCCTGGTTATTGGCAGAGTGTATTTGTCCAGAAGCGTCCCTCATGTGACTGCACCAACCAGAACAAACTCACTGCGACAGCGCACGTCTGTGATTGGCGGGTAGAACCCGCAGACACTGAGAGTTAAAATCATACAATCACTGACCACGAAGCACAGCTGCAGATGTGCACATGAGCCACAGAAACAAATGGGTACAAACATTTTCCATAAAAATCAGTGGGTGTACTTGTTACTTATCTTTATAGATAAGCTGCCGGCGTATATACATTTCAAGTGTCACGTAATTCCCACCCTTGTAATGCCCTATTTATTATTAATGTATTATTTATTTTCACTTTTATACCCCATTCATAAAGATCTGAAAAATTAGCGGGTTCAACAGTCTGTAGGCTAGCCTCCAAGACATGTCTACGCATCACAGACAACAGCTATTCATTGGCTGCTCGCTGACACTGTGAAACAACACTATTTGTCCTTCATTTACTTGCTTCTATACACAGAAAAAAAAATTAATAATTTTACAAAAAGGTTTTTTGGGAAACCTGTTTCCAAACAATTTTTTTGTAATGCTACAAAAATGTTTTGTAATATTTTAAAAAACTTTTACTTTTACAAATTTCTTTGCATAATTACAAACATTTCTGTAAATCTACAAACAAATTTTGTATACTTAGGCAACTGCTAATATTCGGTTCACTTTACAACAATTCTTTGTAGGGCTACAATTTTTTTTGGAAACTAGTTTCCAAATTTTTTTTTGTAAAATTACGAAATGTTTTGTAAAATCTGTCTGCTCTTCAATGTTTATTTTTTTCAAATCGAAAAATTTACTCATTAACATTAATTTTACTAGTTCCTAAAGGTGTTGACAATATTTACAACCACTTTAAAAGGTTTCGGACATCTCACATTTATTACCTGACTGATAATGTTCTGATATTAGTTTACAAGATTTTCCTTGTAATTTTTCAATTTTTTTACTGTGTATTGTTGGCTTAGAGATCCCCAGGAGGCGTCAAATAAAGCAAGAGTCAACTGAGAAAGTGACACGAACTTATGGTTGTTACAATTCTTGCTTGTGACCAAAAGAAAACGCGAATTATTAACGTCCCTGCCCGTTGACTACAGAGTAGTAATGTTAATATATACATAGTCACTGACAACGAAGCAGAGTAGGTGGGCATGTAAGATAAAAAAAAAAAAATAACAAGTTGGTGCCAAACTATTTTCGTGAAAATTAACAACGTCATACTTGGAACATTTCACAACTGACCAGCATAATTCTCTCCAGGATGCGACTACATGTTGACCAACGGAGACGACATATGATGCTACAATCATTTAGAAAGCAATAAACAACCCGCATTTGGCACGTCTCTATCTATATGTTTTCTTGACAACGCGGATTTCAAAAGTGATCAATTTACCGTGAAGAGCCTACGGCGGTTCGGGTTCTTACCACGAGTGAAGGGAAGTCATCTCTGTGCACGGAAGAAATATCTTGTGGCAGGTACAAAATATTTGGTCGGTATTATCCCTGCAAAATTTATTTTGTGGTCACCACAAAAATATTTTGATGACACAAGTAAAATTTTGTGACCACCACAAAATTATTTTGTTGTTACTATTAATAATAATTTTGCAGGGAAGAATTACTAAAAAGTTTTTCTTTCAGCGTGTGTATAGCCGCGGTCATACAACACACAACTTCTTCAGTTAAACAAGTTCAGCTTTATAAACCGGTAACACGATCTGCGAACAGTTCCATGTACTTTCCAACGTCATATCTTCTCTTATTGACTAATTCAAGTAAAATAGCTGTGTAACAAATATGGCTGCTTATTGGTGCACATTTTGCACTCGCTAAATTAAATAGGCTTTTAGGTTAAGTTGTTTATATTTGTTTCAGATGCATGGTTGCATTGCAGACAGATTAAGTATTAATTAATAGAGACACGATTACTTCGCGTATTCTTCTGGTAGCAGCCTAGACTTCTCAGTCCTATATGTGAACTGGGCATAGTCGAATATTCATTGGCTTCTAATCGTTCATGCGGGTACCACGTAATTTCACCACGAGTTATTTCCTTATTTATTACTGGCTTGCAGTCATCAAATGTGCATCAAAACAACTGTTGTCCGATCACAGTGATGACAGAGAAATATACGTTATTGAAGTTTAACCTGACGTAGAACCAATACGCGAAATAATCGTGCATATATTAATAAAAAGCCACTAATGTTGTGTAGAGAGGTGGTAATAATTAAATTTTGGCACATTTCAGGTTCCACGTTTTTTTAGGTTTGCTAGTTCATAGATTTTGTTTCGGTTCAGGAGTGTATCCTCGCAAACACGCTTAGTTTAAATGCGATCCAACATGGCTGCTGAAAGTGTTGAACTAAACAGTTTAAGAGCTGTAGTGTGATCGCGGCCTATAACAGCTTCTCAGGCCGGGCGTCGTAAGCAAGATCGGCCCTTCTGTTCATAAACGCGTGTGAAGATAAAGCAAGAATAGAAGCGAAGGCGAGGTAGAGTGTGGGAGGAGGAAGGCTGAGGGAAGCACAACAAAAAATAAATAATAAAGCGATATTTAAAAGGTGGTTTAAAGTGAAGAGGACAAATAATAGGCGGGGAATAAAAATGGAAATGCTGGAGACGATGAAAGGTTGCCGGGTAAACGTGTATATGAAAAGTCGTGCGATGTGCCGGTGCTTGTAAACAGTTTGATGTATATGAGAATGTTTGTTTGGTTGTAGACGACAGATGGCGGAGATAGGACGGACGAAGGAAGAGAAGGATCCACCGATAACACGCCGGCTAAGAAGACTTGTATGAAGAGGAGGGGAGAAGGGGGAAGGTCACAACGAAGACAGGCGATATACAACGCCCCTGGTGGTCGGCTCGACGAATGAAGATACCTTTTATTCGTGTATAAGCTCTCGGCCATTAAATAAACTGCTTACCCAGGACGAGCTGGGAGCTGGCGCCGGTCGCAAGGTTCCCAACAAACAACTCCACCTCGCTTACAGCGGCGCATTTGACTGCGGAGACGCCAGTGTATCTATAGACGGTTCAGGATCAAGTGAACACTCAAAACCCTGCTAAATTTCTCTTTTCAGCTAATTCGTATCTTTCCGCGCGCAACATATTAACGACGGGAAATGTCTTACCTCTCTGGACACGTCACCTATTGCTTGCGCGTTTAAGATAAATTGTGCAGTCGGTAGAAACCTATATAGTTTGATAAAGAAAAGTTTATTATGAAAAAAAAAAACACAGATATGTCAAACTAGGTTGATTTTATTTCAGTATTGTTGTATTTAAGTAGGAAAATAAACGGAACTACTTACTGCAATTCTGCTGCCAACCATACAAGGATTAAGGCAATGATTGTTCCGTTGAATGATATTTACTACACTGAAAATAGAGTAGCCTATAGTTATAGGCACCATACTTGTGTTAAAATATGGACAGCAAAACAGTTTGGTTGTTGGTACTACTCTGGACATTTCCTTCAACAATCTGTTTTGTAGAAGAAACAAAGAGTCTTGTTGGTTTTTACAAACCAGATGATAACTTCTACAAAAATGATTGTTGAAGGAAATGTCCTGAGTAGTACCAACAACCAAACTGTTTTGTTGTCCCTATTTTAACAGAATTATAGTACCTACAACTATACTTTTTTTTTTTTCAGTGATAACGGCTACTGATTTTTTTCAAAGGTTAAATTTTTAGTGCTCACTTTACCTCGAACGACCAATACCACTCATTCACCTCTTAAACGCACATTTTAGTTACTCAATACCGTGGTTTGCAAGAACGAAATTATATTGGCGGAGTCTTCAACCCATTCACTCATCGTACCCACGAGCAACACGGCGGCTGGCTTTAAGTGAAGATAATATTGCACCACTTTGCTTCGATGCCTTACGTCTAAATAATCAACTCTAATTCCTGTATTTCTGAAGAGGCATCGCTCATTCGACTGTGTCAAATAGGCAAAGTAACTTCGACACCAGACATCTATATGATAAGTAGGTAGAACCTCGAGATGCTGAGAGTTAACATCGCCCAACCACTGACTTTGAAGCAGAACTGCAGGTGTGCTCATAAGGCAATGAAACACATTGGTTCAAAAATATTTTTGCGAGAACTACCGGTCCCTGTTTTTAGGCCTGGATGAGCGATTACTAGAGATGATGGTTTATCGCGTGAAAACTTGACTGCTTGCTGGATTTCAACGTACGTTCAACTTATGAAAATATGACAGGCTTTCGTTTGTGCGTAGAGTTGTTGCCCTATTTGACTAAGACAATAAGAAACCCGCTATTGTGATATTTGATTCCTACTATTAGTCTGCAGACAACTACATTGTGTCAGACGTATAGCACCATAACTGTCTTTAGTAGAACGCCGCGGCCTTAGATCTGGCAACCCTGTCAGGAAGGGTCATTTTAACACTTCTTTTGTCTCGCTAACGGCAATGGCTTCCTCTGATTCGCCGGTATGTATGGCACAACAACGTATCTGGTAGAGTCGTTGTATTCGGAGAGATAAAAGAAGTGTTGAAATGACCCTTCCTGACAGTGTTGCCAGATCTAAGGCAGCGGCCTTCTACTAAAGACGGCTATGATAGCACTCAATCATACATGTCACAAGAAACCACAAAGTTTTCAAGGGTATGTTGGATCAAAAAATGTTCGTGATATACCATCTTCTCTAGCGTTTATCTTCAGACGTTTCACAGATGTTCAGTTTCAACAAATATTCTTACTGGCCAAGTCATGTTGGAACAAATGAGTAACGAAACTAAGAACTTCAGACACGTAGATATAGGCTACGTTGGAACCTACCAGTCAACTCTTCTTGCTATGTCTCTCTGTCTAACCATAAACGTGTTACGCCTGTTATTATTAATATTATTATTGTTATTATTATTGCAAGACAACTCTTGTCTAACTGTCTGCAGACGAAATACAAACATGTGGCGCAATAGGACCTGGTACTTTAACTATTTTTGCTAGAGTTGTCAACCCTGGTTTCAACTATTATTATTTTAGAGAACGTTTGCATTAAATCTATAGAATCACCAATGCCGACGTAAACAAATGTTTATGTTAAAGAATTTAAATTAATTTTAATTGTCTCTATATTAAACTAAAATAAGGTATTTCGCAGTGTTATAAATTGTTATTGATGAGTTGTATTCCTTTTCCAATTGCTTGATTTAAGAACAAGACGTATTGAGTTCCTATATTTACTGCGAACTTAAATTGTACATGTTCTCGAACTCAAGGGTACATCAGGAAAAAACCAAGGTTATAAACACTAAGGGCTTGTATTACCACCTCCGAATAAAGCCCTGAATAAAATTTATTCTCTGGATAGCGACCAAGAGCGTATTGCGACTCCTGAATAGTGCTATTTGGGAGCCTATTCACTGAATCTACTATTTGGTGCTCAGACCAGCCGATAGCCTCTTATTTGGCGAATAGGTATAAAATGGCGGTGAGCATTTTGCCACTTCACAGGTATGTTGAGGTTAGATACATGTTAAATCGAAGGTTACTAATGTTTACCGAAAATAGTGCAATGCTGAGGCAAGCACAAGGCCTGTAATAAACATTTGTTCTTAAACTCAGGAGCTAGATAATAATATAAAAAGTTTTTCATTTTAAATTTGTACATAAATTGACTATGAAATTCCTTCCTTTCGTCTATGGTAACCATTAACCTCTACCGTACTTGCAGCATTTTTTTTTTTTTTTGCAGTTTAACTAATTGGATCTGGTGTATTTCAAATGAACAGCTTGAAACAAATCATTGACAAAATTTTAAATTTGGTAACACACAAATTATTTATTCTTTAACCAAATAGTTAAAAAAAGGAAAAATTGAAACTGCTCTCTAGTATTTAAATAACTATTTACACCTAAAAACAGTATAATTTAAGTTCTAAAGTTTATTACGCATATGACAAAGAGTATTTTATTACGTTAAAATAATTTACCGAAATACGTCTGACATGGATGCAAAGTTTCCGACATTTCAAATTGAAACCATAATAATAACATTGTAGAGCATGCATTAAAAATACTTTATACAGATACGACATTTAATTTAAGTAATTAAAAGATCTGTTTAGCCTTTAAGTTTTATTTCATTTATATATTTTGAAAGATATTATTGAGTACTGGCACGTGATTTAATTTAAATGTTAGTGCCATCTATCGGAGTCATTTAAACTACACCTAAAATGTAAATGTACGTCCCGTAGTTTACATGTTCGATATTGAAGTAGGCCTAATGAACTATCGCAGTGGTTCCTATTACATCAATATTAGTTGATAATTTACTTATTTCTTATCATAACTCGTAAATCAGCATGGCTAGAAAAATTTCACGTCTTTTATATCTATAATTACACATCATCTAAATTTCACCAACACCACGAATCAAATTTTTACCAAACAGCATGAACTTAACTAGTATTTAAGTACCAACCTACGAAAAACTAACCAAGCACTACTGGATATATGTCGAATAACTATTTGGTTGCTTTTCGGAGGTTGTAATACACTAGGGTTTGATTATTCCCTGAATAGCTTATTCCTGTGATAGTTATTCAGATCTTTTATTCGGAGGTGGTAATACAGGTCCTAAATAAACTACTGTCCTATAAATCTAAACAAGCAACAGTTTATTGGAGACTATTTTGGCAACAATTTGGCTCTTACGTGGTACGTTTTGCTTATAATGTCACAAATATTTTTCGTTATAGTTTCCTCTTTCACTATAATCACTTTCAGTATTTTATTTTAACCCTCCCTTCAGTGTCTTTGCCGTTTCTTCACTAGTAATTGTGAAATAAATGGGTTTCCTGACATTTAGGCTAGATACCGTCGATTACAGTATTTTTATTTGACCTAGAACCCTTAAGAAGGTATCGAATAAGTCGTGAATCAATTTAGATACATAATTTAGGTGTTTAAAATTCCAGCTTGTGCCCAAAAAAATGTGAATTTGCCCTGTTTTCTAGCAACTGAGAAAAACAGTAAGTAAATATTTAGAGAAATATTACGTGGCAACGCTTGGCTATACCTAAAGATATTCCCGATTTCTTCTTTGCTTACTTGAATGATGTCTGTCTTGTATTGCATGTTACGAGTTTGTATTATACATGTGTGTTAACTTGTAGCATGAAATACGACGTTGTATATATCGCTACTCTCAAATAATATACAGCTCTGCATACAAAGTCTTGAAGCAATTGTGATTGGATTCATTTTAAATATAACGCTTTCAAACAATACTATTATATGTGAAATTTGCTAAGGAATATTGCAATATAAAGGATTTTTTAAGCATTCGCATCATTATGTGATATATAGTATTAATTTAAATGTTATAGTTAATACATCTGTATATATAACAATTAAAATCTTTCTGTCGGTCTGTATGTATGTAACATACGCATTCCTAAACCATTCATTCCATTACGATGGATTGGAGAGTTGTGAGTGTCCCCGCGAAACTTTCTGGCAACACATCTGTGAATGTTGATGGCGGAGCAAAACGAAACCGGAGGGCAAAATAAGGTATAAAAAATCAGCGAAAAAAATTTCCTTTTTAAAATGTTCCTTGAACGTTTATTAATTACCCATTTAGAATCTCGCACTGAAAATTTTTTTTTGTAGTTTTACAAAGAAAATCCTTGAAAACCCAACTACCAAAGAAATTCTTTGTAAAACTACAATGGCTGTCCTTGTAATAAAACACAAAGTATATACTTGTAAAATTACAAGTAATAATCTTGTAACTGTACTTTCAATAAGGGAAAAAAATTTAATGTTCACTGTACTTCATAAATATCACCGAACTTATTTATCAAATAACTTTTGAATAAATGTAGTAAAATGAAATTATATAAAAAAAACCTCTGGAGGTGCTAAGTTTCGAACCAAATCTTTGTACTTTTACAAGGATTTGTAAAAATACAAAGTATATCGCTGCAAATTTTATAACATTTTTTTTAGAGTGCAGGAAGTAAAAGTTTTTGCCGTAGTTTATTACTTTCTATATGTTTATCATCAGTATAAGTTTTTAAAGAATGTATAAAAATATATCAAATTGCAAAATTTATCGTAAGGCAGAGTTGTTCCAGACATTTATCGTAGAAAGTTTTTGTGAAAGCGTTGATCCAAAAACTGAACACTTGAGAAGTTTATAATTAAATCTTAGATTCCCCGTTTAAGCTTTGTGGCTGCAAATTCTGTATAAAATACGTATACGGGTATCAAAGTAACGCAACATTTTTGTCTCGGAACAAGTGTTTTTTTACTTTTTTTCACATCAATAAAAAGGGATAAAATACAAAACAAACGGTAGTTAATTTTTTATAACTACTTGTAGTAATTAATAATGAACATTTAAACATTAAAATAGTGTAATGTATAATTTTATAAATTAATTAACTACAACGATATACTCTAACTCAAAGGTTTATTGATTGTCTAGCAACTCAATGAATAAATCTATTTGAAACTATACAATCCGTTTGTTTGGAATCAGTGCTGAATTTTTTTAAACTTGTACATATAATGTTATAATAAATTGCTAAGCAGACGTACATGCGAAACGCCTTGGTGAACTACCATTCAGCATAAAGCCTACTGGTGTCTTTGTCATTCATTTTAAGATGTAGATGAACATGCTAAAATAGCGCAAAATTGAAACTTGTATAGCAGAATATAGGAAATTTAAAAACTCGACCCTAAATTATAAAACAATTATGCGGCTTACTATATTTCTGTATACGTTTCTCTCACCTGTAGGCCTACTTGACAAACTATTAAAATAGTATAAACAACTAGATATTGCACGCAACTTTGTTCGCATTGTTTTCAACTTGATTTAATAGCAATTTGAATCGTACGAAAGTCTAGATTAAGTATTAAAATTATGTTATGTGATTAATAAAAATATGAATTTCTGTTTGCAATGTCTTTCCTGAAACTATTTTTCTTGAAAAAAAAAACTTTTTTGTGAATAAATGATTTTGTTAAATAAATCTGCGCACTTCAAATCTCGTACAGGAAGGAATACTGGTAATAATTTTAAAAGTAATAAATTACAATATTTTTTTACCTAAAAAAATTTATAATTTTTTTATAATACTTACTAAATGTGCAAAATTATATTGAAGGTAATTAAAACAGTTTATTAAAAGAAAGAAATCACAAAAATTTTGGCTACGATGTTCTGCCCCCTGCCTCGTTTTGCAACATTTCCCTTATACAGCGTATGTTAGACTTATTGTCAGAAAACTTGGCGGGAACACGCACGGTATTTCACCAAAGTTTCATTGCAATAGGAAGAATTGTATATGAACGCATATTTTACAGGCAGACATTCGATAAACTGAAAATATGTAAAAGTTTTGTGTCGACTAGAACGCTGTGAAGCCAGGAAGACGCATACAGGGAGGAATTGTTCGAGGCACCCTGTGGCCGGCCAGGCAAGCCGTGGTTCTGTATCCGAATCATCTTCGGTCGCGAGGCATCTCTATCCGAACATGCCGACAAAGGGCAGCCGGAGAATAATTGTCATAGCCAATGAATAAGCAATTAATTATGGTGGTTACGACGGTACCTTCTCTATCTGTTCTTCCTCTTCTCCCATTCTTCCTGTGTCCACTAGACAGTTCCCAGTCTCTTCTACACGGCCAGGAAGAATCATGCAGACATACATCCCGTGTGTACGCTGGCCTTGAGGAATATGTACCATCTCAACAGCTTCATATACGATCATTACTTCAGGGCCTCGCCTACCACGCGTGTTCGTAAATACGTTTTTTTACGAAACTATTCCACATATGCCCATTGTGTCAATGTACGAAAAGAAAATACACTTCAAATGATGACGTAAGGGTAGTTTTAAAGCATCATGTCAATTAGAAGAATCATTTCGGAACCTTGAGGGGCTTTTTCAACCTGTTGTATCTGAAAAACTGCTGACAAGATTCGTGTGAAACTACTCTAGGAGCATACAATGGACTTTGATTAAAACTTTCCGCCAGTAAAAAGATGGGGTAACCACTGAAAGAGTCAGTCAGGCGAGTGATCTACGATATCACTGTACGACGTGTCAGTGTCTTGCAGTAGAGGCGATAGATGAGCTGGTCAACATCGCCCTTGGCGCCGTGCCTCACTCACACCAACACACGTCCAGTAAGCGTGTGCCTACTGAACATTTTAATTGGTTTAGTTATTTTTATACTTTTTTTTTTTTTTTTTTTTTTCGAAATATGGTTTGTTTTGTATACATACACTGTCACTGTGTTTTACAGGAATGAAAAATTTTTTTAGCTTTAATAGTTTTGTATAATGGTACTTCGAAGTTCAAATTTGCATAAAACGGTTTTATGCTAGAATGGAAACCAACTGTCTTAGATAAATGAAATAACTCACATTGAATAACAATGTCACGATATACCCGAGAGAAGTAAAAAACCGCATTGAATACATTTTTGTTGTATTTTCAAAAACGTTTAAAAAATGTGGCAAAAGTTATTTCCAATTCATTATAATTAAAAAAACAAGAATAAAATATTTAATGTTATTTTTATTCTCGCCTTGGTGCAGTCCGTGACGCTGTTCTTCAATGTCAGTTATTTTATTTCGTTAATTCAGCTGGTTTTCTGTCTTGAAATAATCTGTTTTATGCAAATATGGACTTCTACATGTCATTACAAGAGACAGGGAAAATGCGCAGCAATCAACTGTTGATTGGCTGCTCGCTGACACTGAGACCCCACATGATTGGTCCTACACTTAGTTGTTGTTTATTACTGGCTCTGGATCATCCAGGTGGTTACAACTTAGTCAAACGGCCAGTAGCAAAAGTACGCGAACGTTTGCAATATAGTCTGTACCCGAAACAAAACTATAATTTTTCAGGTTCCTAGCCATTATACAAGAACTATGAAAGCTTTGAAAAAAAGTTCAGTACAGTAAAAATTAAGTTTGATGTATGTCTACAATCCGAGCAATATTTCTTACAAATATAAAAATTAAATAAAGCAGTTAATGTGCACCATAAACTCCCCTTTAAGAGTCATATGTACAAGACCATGAACGGTGTTTATTATCTTCTATGTGAAACCGCTAACCTTATTCGCAGTTTATGTACGAAAATAACAGACACTTGAAACTATGTTCCTATCACTTTACAAGTACGGCACCCTTATTAGGAACATGATTTTAGGGCAAAGTGGCTGGTTTAGGCTGCCTGTAACTACAAAAACACTGCCTGTTTCGCAGAACACGACGCTAGAGATATTCGTCGGACAAACATTGCACAAATATAGTTGTAGGGTCGCTGCTTGAATTCCCTGAGAAATATTGTGAAACGAAAACACTGCTCGCCAATTTGAGGCGCTGCGAATATAGGTGAAGCTGTTACCGGTTGATTGAGGCAAACTGAACCGTATCTAAACATTGAAGTTGAGGTAGGGCAGAACGTTTCTAGCATTTCCCAGGGCCGGCACGGTAGTTCAGGTTAAATGTGCTTATTGAAAATTGCAGGAATGTAAAAGTCCATACAAAGAAAAAATACCAAAACCAGAACATAGTTTCTGCACACAGTAAATTTTTTTTGTACTTTTACAAAAATGTTTTTTTGGAAACATGTTTCCAAAAAAGTTTTTTGTAACACTACAAAAATGTTTTGTAAAATTTACAAAAGTCTTTTACGTTTACAAATTTCTTTGTATATTTACAAACATTTCTGTAAATCTAAAAACAAATTTTGTATATTCACTGCTAATATCTGATTCACTTTACAATTGTTTGAAGTGTTACAAAAAAATTTTTTGGAAACTAGTTTCCAAAAAATTTTGTTGTAAAACTACGAAATGTTTTGTAAAATGCGATAGGTCTTCTAGGTTTATTTTGTTTCAAATCGGAAAATTTACTCATTAATATTTATTTTACTAGTTCCTAAACTGTGTTCACAATGTTTATAACCACTTTAAAAGGTTTCGGACACCTCACATTTATTACCTGACTGATAATGTTCTGATATTAGCTTACAAGATTTTTCTTGCAAATGTACAATTTTTTTTTTACTATGCACATACGCCATTGTGACAAATTGTATACAAAAGAAAACCAGAGAATGCACGCAGAGAAACAGACAAACATACAGAAATATTTTTCATAACTGACAAACAAAGGAAAATACATGCAATTCCAGAAGTAACAACAAAACAAGAAAATAAGTCGACAGAAACGAACACAGGGGCACATAAAACCAAACAAGAATAGTTGTGGTCTGTATGAAGCAAAAACTTACATAATTGCACAGAAGGAATTTCGTTAGTACGTGGCTTGAGAACGAAACAGACAATTATAACTACAACGACAAACAGAAAAACCAAGGGAACGGAAATGTTGCTGTTTGTAGACGACTCATAACAGAAACGCAGACACCTTGGGGATCGTCCCTTGTTAATAAATTAGCAAACATTTCAGGATGATTTATTTATTATAATTTCTCAGAGAACAATATACCTACGACAGTACAACTCTTTTGAAGCTAAGACAAAAGTCGTATCTCTGTTTCTATAGTCGCAGTTTTGATACAGGAATATCAAAACTATTATTAAAAAATCGGGATTTATTGAAATATTTCAATATAACGCCATTTATTTGTTATACAGATCCTTCGTTTAGACAAATTTAGCTACAGTAACCTAGATGCGTCCTTTGCGAATACATATCTGTATTAAAACCCTTTGGTAACTTATTTTAACATCAGTAAAGCTCTCGCGCAGATATTTTCTGATAGTAAAATAAATTTCAAATCAAACCACAAGTATTTTTTTAATTCGTTTATTATAGAGGCCTAGATATTATCACATTAAAAATTATAAAAAGGACAGTTATCCGGTTTTGCATATTTTGTGGTTTCAAACCCTTATTTTTCTAAAAATAGTTTTTAATATTTTACTCGAAAGTAAAGCATACTACGGCAAAGTGCCACATAAATAAACGTCCCCTGATAAAATATCTACCCGGCAAAAAATATCCCATCGAGGTTTGACGAGTAGTTCAGGTTTTATTGACAGTTGAGTATGCCAGTCGTCCACTCGACGTATTACATTTCCATGCCCCTTAAGAGTTCAGATTATGTCATAGGTGAAGGAATATTGGGTATAAGTATGGTGGAGTTAAAGTGCGTACTAAAGCTTGATTGCACCATTCTGTCTCTGATCTCGAGATCTGCTGGCCTTCGTTCATAATGATGTAAAGATCAATAGTGGACGGTGTTAAACATCAATAGATTATGCGCCGATCGCCAGTTCGGTATAACTTATTTTTCTTCTTTGAGACTGTCTTATAAAAAAAGTACTTTACTCACAAATCCTGTGGTTATGAATGTTGGATTTCTTGGTCTAATATACTTTTTGTAAGCCAGTTTCAAATGCGTTAAACTTACAACATGTTTTACCGATAACTTAAAATTGGCGTATAGTCTATTGATGCATAACACCATCCAATATTGGAATATAGAGATGCCGTGATTTTTTTAACTTTCGTCACCATATCTCGAGTTCATACGTGTGCCAAACCTGGCAACAGCGCTGACATTATTGCCGACTGATTTCTATTGGCTGTAAATACGTAACGTCAACAGTGTAACTTTGATCTACGACGTCAGTGCGTGGTGTGTTTTCTATAAGTTGCGCTGTTTATAATATTACTGGAGTTAACACACTATATATTGTTTGGATTAACGCCACATGTCCCTATTTGTGCTATTTTAGTAAGTTTTATTTTATAAATCCTGAAAGGGAGCAGAGTTCGAAAATTCGTTACATAGAAATATCGGAAATTGTTTGGATTATGTGGTCTAATTTCTTCAGAACAAAAGTTTTTACAATTTTGTCTAATTATTGACTATCCATAATTTAATTAAGTTGATAGTTAAAATTGTACATACATTTATTTTAAAATAACAGGATACATAATACAAACGATTTCCAACATTTCTATTCAACGGTTTTGTGATACCTGCTCCATTTCAGGATTTAAAAAAAAAAAAAAAATTAACTCAAATAAACAACATACATAGGATCTCGTGGTCTTAAGTTCAACTAACATCAAATGTTATTCTTCGATGTACAATACATAGATGTTTCAAAGAGCGCTTAGTTATCACTTTTCTTTTACTGTTTGAAATGCTTGTTTGCTTAGGCGAACCTTACCTCGACAATCTAAGATGAACTGCCGTGAACCACCGGACTCTGTGGTTCGTTGTGGAGATGACTTTGACGGTTGCTCAAGACGTGAAGCTCAATGTTGCAACATAAAACACAGCTGATCCTGGATCAAGTCAGGTTGACCGCGGGAACATCGGTGATACAACCGGTCCTTATTACAATCCTGTAGCTACTTCACCTCCCTCACAGCGACTAGGGTGTGTTGAGCTGGTAGATTCCTACAGATGTTTATTTTACATTTTCTTGCTTGTAGCTATGTCTTAATCTTGAAATTCAGAGGCAGCAGTGACGTAAATTATTACTTATCAGGATTTAAGCTTAAATGGGTTGACTTATCTATAGCTACTGATGTGAAATTGAAATATTTAAAATAATTAGTTTATCTACAGTTTAAATTGCACAAATATGATATTAAAATAAATGTTAACACACTCTCTATGTCCTACGTAGCTTTCTTTTAAAATACATAACATAGAAGTTGTTACAAATGAATTTTACTAAAAAAATTAAGATTTTATGGAAACTTCCCTCTTAAATGGGGGCTCCCTACAAATTTTAATTGTTTTGAAAATATTTATATGTACGAGATATGGTTTGCTTTATTATACATATGTTGATACTATTTTTCACATTAAAGAACATTTGTAGTTTTCATATATTTTGTATAGTGGCAGGTCAAAGTCCAAATTTGCACAAAACTCTTTTACACAAGAAATAAAAACCAACTGACTTACAGAAATGAAATAATTCACAATATATAACACTGTCAAGAGCTACGTCAAGGTATGTACAAAACCCGTACTAAATATGTTTTGTATTTTAAAAAAATGCTGAAATTAGCATAAAAACTGTCAATTTTCCGCAATTTTTTTAATACAAGAAATTCCAACCTTGGTTTTTATACGTGTTTTTTTAACGTGGATTGCGTCACTGCTATTTGTTGTGAATTATTTCATTTCGGTAAGTAAGTTGGTTTTCGTTTCTTGTATAAAACCGTTTCATGCAAATTTGGACTTTGACGCGCCATTACACAAACATTATGAAAGCTGGAAAAATTCATTATTGTGAAAAACAGTCACGGTACATGTCTATAGGCTGTACACTATAAACTAAGCACTTAGCAGAAATTGTAATTTTATAAAAAATTATGTTTTATTGGGCCAATAAATGTTCACTTTTGAGAGTGTTAAAACGTCTACGCTGGTTTTTAGTTACATAAAAATGTTCATATTAAAAATAGTAAAGATGGTTGCAAAAGGGCTGAAAGTAAACATTATGCAGTGCTCACTTTATCGTGAATGGTCTATATACAACAAACCAGATCTCGTAAAATATGAACATTATTAAATTTAATAAAATTGGGCGTGAACACTCCCTCAACGTCCCGCGCGGTAAATATGACTCACCCCTATCTCACATACACCCCCTCCCCCACACATCACACCCTCACCCACCCACGGAGCCGGCACTCAAAGGACACCATATTTGCTCGCGCGCTCATAATTGATCGCAATCTCGTGGCATTGCGCATGCGTTACCGCCTGCCGATGCTATCGCGCGCAAATCCCATCAAACAGTTTGCCTCCCCTCGTCTGTGGAAGAACAGACCAGGAGCTCAACAAAGAATCCCCCCTCCCCCCAGACGAGGGTTTAGTTGACTCACGAAGTGATGCAGGAAATGTGCATGCGTCCACGCTTCTCATGACAAAACCCCTTCTAATGGAGGAAATTGGAAATGTTAAACGGCTTAAAGCAATTAATGAAAGATTTTTCATGTTTTTTTCCTTGCAAACGAGCCACGGCAAGCTTTAATCGTCTAGTTAAAAAAGAAAATAAAAGAACATATCTCTGAAAAAAAATAATCCTTTCTGATCTAACCAACAGATTAAACGCCACGCATTCTCCTAACAATTAATGACTAAATATAAGTTTTTTTAAACAATGACACAATCCTCATGAAGCTGTTAATGCGAATTAATTCTGCAAAGGTTTTTGTTACTTTGATATGCATAAAGACAATATTCTCCGTGAATTAATAAGTTATTAAAGAAAAATTTTCGAATTCGTTTGAGAATAAATGAACCTTCAAATGCCTGTACGATTATCTCAGCGTCTAACAGATATCATAACCGACAACAAGTTTTCAGTACGCATAAAAAAATTTAAAAACGTATTGCATAGCAAACATCAACTTTATTTGAGTATTACTAGACGCGATTCGCATTAGTAGGCTACAGCGACATGGAACATACCGTTAGTAAAAAAATTAGGATATATACATTTTTTTTTGCAGGAAGAATATTATCATTACATCTTTGTACAAGAAACCACTCACATGTAATGAAGTGAAGTAGAGACTATATTATGTTCAGTACTCGTCATCTATGACTTTAGCGGTGGTGAGAGATGACATGAGGTGAGTATGGAGCGACACCGCAATGAAGAGGAGGGAGAGACGGGAGATCTCCGAGAAAACCCGCCGAACAGCGGCATCGCCCGGCACGACTCCTACATGCGAAAATCCTGAGACCGACCCCACCGGGAATCGAACCCAGAACGCCTTGTTTGGAGTAGAATGCTCTATCCACCGTGCTGACCACGGTCCCCACATACACTGAAGAATGAAACTAAGAGTGCGTGGTAGATAAATAAACGTCAGAACATAATTTGATTTCTACGCTTTTTTCGAAGCCAATATGGATAAAATACTTAATGACAATCCTAGATAATGGTATTTGCCAACTTTATGAGTAAATATTCACCCATAATTACTAATTCGTTACGCGTGATCTCTTGCGCCGCAGTTAAATGCACGAGGTTCTGGCGTCAGAGATTGTGCCTCAGAAGTTCGTAACAGTGGAAACAATTTTGTTTAAAACGTTGGCTAAAACTGTTGTCTAGGATTGCTGTTGTTTAATTTTCGCAAATTGGCTTCAAGAAACCTACAGTTATAGATTTATGTATTTAGCGTTGAATTATGTACTACGCCATCTTAAGGGCGGTGGGTAGGCTTGATGGTACTCTTAGAACAGGAATTCAAGAAATCGTATTGTCAGTTATCATAATTGATGAACTTGTTGTTATATTCTTTTTCACTTTAATGTCCTTCCCTTTAAGGGGCCTCCCTAGATAGGCTGTGTTTTGTGTGTGTGTGAGGCAGGAGTGGTAAGGGCGCCGTTGACGTTTGTGTGTAATGTATTATCGCCTCTCCGTGCAAGCCACTCAGCTGGCGTGCAGTGGTTTACTATTATCCTGTTCCCTATGGGACGTTTAGCGATGGCCATATTACTTTATTTGTGGCCAGCATAGTTCAAAGTCTGACGCTTCTTTCTATACTTGTGTTTTGCGAATCCTGTTGTTATTTTTACTGACACGTCAGTCTGGAGAAACAATTTTGGCCATTTTGAGGGGCCCGAAAATGATGTTTCTAATAAACGTATTGCATTTTTAACACTATAACGACATAGTTTGAAGTGTGTGTTATTTTCGTAGGTAAAAAAATATATCATTCGCGTTAAACAGTTTCGTAAAGAAATAATAGTCGTCAGCCGCTACAACGCGTTTAAAGCTCAGCTAGGGAGGCCCCTTAAGAGGACGTGGTACATAATTCAGAGCTACAAGCATTACTCTATAACTATACGTTTCTTGAAGCTAATTTGCGAAAATTAAAATAAAGCAATCATACACAATAGTTTTAGCCAACGTTTTAAACAAAATTGTTTCCAGTGTTACGAACTTCTGAGGCACAATCTCAGACGCCGGAACCTCGTGCATTTAACTGCGGCGCAAGAAATCATGCGTAACGAATGAGTAATTATGGGTAAATATTTACTCATAAAGTTGGCAAAAACCGTTATCTAAGATTGTCATTGAGTATTTTATTCATATTAGCTTCGAAAAAAGTGTAGAAATCAATGTATGTTTTCAGCGTTTATTTATCTTCTTAAAAATATGTGGAACACTAGTTTTCGATTCGTTTTTTATAGGAATATGCATACTGAGTCTGGAGATACAAATTAAAATTACTCGCTACAATCAGAGACTTTAAAATTTCATATATTCAACCACCTGCGACTATTTCCACTGTCATCTGTAGATATATGTACGTATTTCAAGTTATACATTCAAAAATCGTACTTTCACAAGAAAAGGTTAGCAAACTAATGTCAGAACATTTAACTGTCTCTAAGTACTACAACAAGAATGCCACAGGACATTAAAGTGATCAAATATTCGAAATACTTAAGGAGACTAGTGGAATATAATTTTCTGAGAAGAGTGTTTGATGTGTAACAAAATAACCTTCGACGGCATATTACATTTTACAAGATATTTTGTACTTTTCCAAAAAAACATTCTTGGAATCTGGTTGCCAAGAAAATAAAATTGTGACACGTAACACAATTGTTGTAAATTTTCAAGAATTTATTTGTTAATGAACAGTAATTTTTATAAATATACAAACAAGTTTGTAAATATACAGACATATTCGCATGTTTACAAGCGTTTCCCGTAAAACTTCATATATTTGCAAACTTACAAAAATATTTTTAGAAACATGTTTTAAAAAATATTTGACAGCTATGTCCAGGGAATTGACAGTTAATGGCTACATCTGGAAAGGTAGCGTGGGATTCAGTGAGGATTTTCAAGCAAGTATGCTGTAAGTTAAGGAATTTTTAAGTAAATTTTAAAACAATTATGACCCTGTTACTAATAAAGTAATTGGCAAGCACAGGGGTCAACAATCTAACTTATAAAATTACATTTCAAAGTCCATATGTTGGCAATAACTTGAGCTTGGTTATTCCCACCTTCCATCCCCCCTCCCCCTCCCTAAAATTACTTTGGTTAGAAGCAGGCTGTAAGAAGAAGTGTTTGACTTACAACTTGTCCTCTAAGCGACGCTCGACATTTTCATGTCAGTAGTAATGATAAGGACCGCAGTAGTTTTGATGAAAATAATTTTGTTCTATTTTGTTTCATGTACTCAGCTCTACTTAATGGTTATTGGCAGACGTATTAGTGTAGAGGCGTTATTTATTGGACTGTAACAATCATAGGAAGATTACTTACACAGAGCACATCTTTGCGGGTGGAACCCCAATCCGCTGAGAGTTAAATACGCCCTTTCACTGACTAAACGAAGTACCGTCAACTTTGACCTTGTGAGGTAACTTTGTCCATTCAAAGTTTTGGTTTTTATCTCGTTTAGTGACGAAAGTTTCAAATATTAACTATAAGGATCAAAGAAATTTTTTTTTAAATACTCTGCTCAGATGATCTGTTTATTTACCAGAAAACCCAATAACTAATACTGTGAGTGGTCAAAGTAACCCCGAAAATGGTCACAGTATCTAGCGATAAACGTGCATGCAAGACAATGAACAAGCTGTTGGAATAGTCCTTTTAGCTGAAATTTCCTGTCTCTGCTCACAAACCTAGAACCAGTAGCATCATAACAATATTTAGTAGAAGGCCGCGGCCTTAGATCTGGCAACCCTGCACACTAGGGTCATTTTAACACTTCGTTTAGTCATATAAAGGCAATGGCTGTACCTGATTCGTTATTCTGCCCAACATACCGGCGAATCAGGGGAAGTCACTGCCACTGGTGAGACAAAAGAAGTGTTAAAATGACCCTTCCTGGCAGTGTTGCCAGATCTAAGCCGCGTCCTACTAAAGACTGCTATGGTAGCATACATACACTTCTTAAGTGTACATGTGTTTGAAGTATCCCAAAACGGATTTGCGAAAAATGTTGTCTTCCTTAGTATTGGCACGCAACAGTTCTCTTCGGCCCTGTCAAATAAAAAAAAACTAAGAACAACATTGGACATGGAATTACTTCATTGGCATCCAGCAGACAGTCAGTATTCTCAGGCGCTTGCGAAAACGTAGTAGGTATAATCTACTCGGTAGTATTCATCGCGTGACCAGATTGTCACATACGTCGGATGTTGACAGTTTTTTTTTTCGAGCGTACAGATCTCTAAGAGATAGTATGTCGGCGGCCTATTACAGAATTGCCGAAGAAACTGCAGAAGCGATGTATATGAGTTGCTAATCTGCTGGCGGCTATCTACCCTGTCCCCGAGCAAGATAGATTTGAGTAGATCTGGCGAAGAGATCGAGTTGAACATTCGGGCGGAGATAGACTGTACTCGCACTAGGTTTACGAACAGATTTAGAGTAATTTCAACTCTATTGAGTAGATCGAGTAAGCTTTTCGTATGCGCTATATGTATAGTGGTGAGGCGTTCCTCGGAACTATATTCCCTAGAGATAACGCAGAGAAAACCCGGCTGGTAACCTGCCAGTGACTGAGTAGGCGCCAGGACAAGAGATGACGTGGCTCACAGCTCTCTCTCTCTCTCTCTCTCTCTCTCTCTCTCTCTCTCTCTCTTCACCACACCAATCAGCGCAACATACGAGAACGCGTCTGACCTGTCTATCAATTACTTCAGGCGGCTACGGTCCAATTGTTTAAAAATCCCTGACAAGGGGAATAAATTCGCCTCACAACACTTCTCTTCCCTCCGCCGTCTCTATCTGACGACCACCCACGGAATTCCAAACATGTTTATTTTATCTCGCTGATGTCGCATTTCCCCTCTATCCCTTCGTTCTTCAGTCATTCTCTCATCCTCTCAAGAACTAGGCGATCTCTTCTCAGGCGCAACAAACTATCGTTTCCATCGCTGCAACAAATACCGAAGTCATTTAAAATATCCGTGGAGAAATCGAACAACTGAGTTGATTATGATTTTTTTTTCAAGGCCTGTGTCTCCAGGCACTTTGAATACTCACGAACATGGGTGTCGGCAAGGGAGAACAATTGGCCCTCTCCCCAAAGGGAAATTGATTTTTTTGTCACTGTTTATTTCTGAGGTTTTTAAATCTGACGAGAATTTGTTTTACACATTAATATAAATCAACAATTACCATCACAATTCTTTATTAGAAACTGACTAGGTTGTCTATTCATGTATTTTTTTTTATTTATGTGGATGTAGTGGTTTCAACAGTTCTATTTACTGAAACATTTAAATTGTGGTTTTACAAATATAAAGGAAATTATTTACGAGTTTTTTGTAGAAAAAAAACACGTAATAAAATATTAGCTGCATAATGTAACATTCAATTCTTTTTTCGCTCCGTATCGGAGCCACTTATGTTCAGGAAGCTCAAATGTCAAACAGTCTTTCAGTTTAGCCACAGTATTGTGTACCGTACTATGACTACTTGTATGGGATTCTTGCGAAATGATCGGTTGTAGTTCGTAACAATGTAAATGACGCGGGCCTTTGTTAACTTAATGATTATAGTTTTATACACTTCGTGTGGGCATACCTGTGAATTACAGGCATTTGGTCTCGTGTTTGTGCTCTGATTGGCGTTGTTAAATAAGAATTGACTCACACTCACGCTAAATGAGTGCTGATAATTTTCGCGTAAGTCACTGAAATATAGCATGTGGATAAGTAATTAAACGAGAAGGGCGCGTTCATGTATATATGTATTTATATTGTACTGAACCTACTGTCCATGAACACTATGCCCCTGAACTACTCGTCACAACAGGTGCTCGGTGTGACCGCCATACATTGCAATGCAGCCCTCCACACTACGTCGCATGGACTCACACATTCTTTGGAACGTCCTTGATTGTTGCCGGATTGCGTCGCAGGCATGGAACACACGCTCCCTTAGTGTATCCACATCATGTATGGCGACTACATACACCACGGTCATAACATGTCCCCGCAGCCAAAAGTTTAAAGGGTTAAGGTCAGGGTAACGAGCAGGCCAAGGTATTGGCATCGTAACGTGCCAAAGAGCTCGGTGTGCAAGATATACTCCTCGTACGAACTAACACCATAGCTCGGTATATTACGTTTACGACCTATGTGTATAGGACCGATGATGCATACTACACCCTGCTCTGTAATTATTGGAACCTTTTTACGGGACATCCTGTATAAACGTGTATGTGTGTATTGACGAAGAAACAAATCAGGAAAGTAGGAGAAATTGCTGTGATCAACGAACGTACAAATAACTCAAATAGAAATGAAGTCGGCACCGACATTTCCCTACATTGCTTATTCGTTTTTTGTTGTTGTTCATTTACTGATGCTTACTTATTTCATGTGGCCGTGTGTTTTTTCTGCAACTCAACAACAGCTAGCAATGGCGCATTTCCACCAAAATACTTCAGTTTGTCCAGAGCTAAAGAGTTGTCCGGTCTTATAATTGTGTAGTGGCAAGTTGTGTACAGGTTAGAGGACCAGGGAAGCTGGAGATGCTGCAAGAGCAGCAGAGTTATCTCGACGCCGGAGATGAAGGGATGCTGCCAGGACCCAACAACCTCTGGAATGCCCTCCGCCCTGCCTCCCGGAGGTAGCCTGTCAGCCTCCAGCGACTATTTGTCATCGGCTGACTTTATTGCAGGCGCCGCTGTGTGTATGAGAGGCGGGGGTTGGGAGGGGGTAGGTCGGGACCACCATGGGCTGCCAGCGGTAGCACCCCCACCAGGACGATATAATAGCCCCGTATAACTGACCTCGCAGCCACCACCAGTCCTGCCATGTCTGCTTCTTCACGACCAAACCTAGAAAGTGCGCTCCTATGTGGATGGAAACAGTCCTGAAATATTTGTCGCTTCTCTTTAAGAGTTTGATGGCCTGGCGCGTGAGCCGTGTTGTGGCAATGCACGGCTAAATATTTTTTTCCTTCTGTAACTATTAAAAGTATTTCCCATACGCCTCAAATTGTGTCCCTATGATTTTAAAAACGCCAATCGCTCATTAAGAACACAGTTTCCAAGCTCATCTAAAGTGCTGAAATTGACGCCTTCACGTTAACATAGCTGAGAAAATAGCAATCGTAATTGTAAAACTAAATCATAGAAATTTGCATTGCAGTATACCACATACTTTCCACAAATAAAATTACAGGGTAATCGCTTGAAGTCCCATTGAAAAACCCTTTCTACGAAAACACAGCATAGTTTAGTACTCGGCGCCTATATAATTAATGGCATTGCTATGGTTGATTGACTTTTATGTCAAACCGTATAATTTCCTGTTTTGATAAATAAATAGGTATCAAGGCAAAACAATTTTAAACAATATTGCTAAACAGATTTTTTATACCTGCTGTCGTTTTAGCTTTAAAAATATATTATTGAAAAACCGTAGAAATCAGAGATAATGGCCTTGCGCAACAGTACTACACGATATGTACTAATTGATATTGTCATCAATTACATTATTAGCTAAAACTCTAGTATTTACTGCCTTCAAATAATCAGCCAACATACAGAAGACGATTTTAAACAAAACAGTTAAACAGATTTTTGATATCTGCTCTGGTTTAGATGTGTAAGTATAAAAAATAGAGCATGGTTTTAAAGAGGTGGACCGAGATGTCGGCGCATAACCGACAATGTCGTAGAAAGGGTTGTTAGGTACTATACAACGTATTTGGTGGAATCCGAATGAAGATAGTATATTTCATTTTGTTTGGTGATTAAATTTAATGTGTCTTTTTAATATTACATCATTAAAAGGTGGGATTGGCACTGAATGTCTCAGCGAGAAGACAGCGCGATAGTTAGTGACTTGTACCTAGTGCTACGGTGACACATGATGCACATACTGTATCGCCCTTATAGATCCCGCACTTCTAGGCCTCGAACACACATAATACATTCATCCAGGCGGCCATCTTAAAATACTGTGTTGCCAATTTCAGAAATGTGTTTTATTTCCGTACAGAAAACTAAGAATTTGGCCAATCGTTGTTTTCAGACAATAAAATTCTATAATTTTCAATTTTGTTTTCTTATTTTTGTTAATGACGTGTCATCATTATTACTGATATTGTTTCTCAGTTGTTATTATGTGAATGTGTGACAAATGATACAACTTACACGGCCTGAGCGAATGTGCAGAGCACTGCGCCTGTGTGGTAGACAGACCGCCTTACATACGTTACACATGTTGCTTAGCGACAGGCGTTATTAATGAACGCTTGAAATAGACAACAAAATGAATTGAATAATAACCAGTGCACTGAGTGTCGTTCAAATGCGATCTTTATTGTTTTTGTCATCCTTTTATTTCTGAATCTAGCAATATATTTTATTTAAATGCACTGTTATCGCTTTTTGAACAATAACAATGAAGTCTCTACCGATTTTATAAATGTTGGAGGGAAGATTTTACAAAATGCTAACAAACACTTTTAATAGCTTCGTTTACATACGAAAAAGTGGTCCCTAATATCTTGTAGTTTCTTATTTATGTACACAGAAACAATACCAAATATTGTCCTTGAAGGGCACGTAGTAAGTTAAGGCCGTACGTCTTTACATATTCTCGTCTCGTCATATTTTATGTCAGTAATCACCTCCCAAACGGTGTCGGTCTAATATATGGTGTCACGTAATTCATGGATACGGACCATGGCAAGTGAATCTGATATAAAACTAAGTAGAAAATATATAGTTCAGAAAAAAGTCATAATGCCCTTGGTTTACGAAAAAGTTTCAAAAAAATTTTAAAAAAATCTGCGAAATGGAAGTAAAAGTTTGAAAAAAAAATAAAAAAAACTGCGAAATGGAAGTAGCTCGTTGAAACGGTCTGCACCACTTGGAACGCTTCAAAATCGTTGAAGTGTGTTCGTAAATACGTTTTTACGAAAATATTCTACGTACGCCCATTGTGCAAACGTACGAAAAGAAAACACAGTTCGGTCAAGGGACATCATGCTCATTAAATACACTGTTCCTAAGCCATCCAACGTAGCTAAATACGGCCTTTTCAATATGTCGTGTTTCAAAATGTACTAACCGGATGTGCGTGAAAATCAGTATCGTGCACTGCATTTTGCGGCGCAAGAGATCACGTTTAACAACTGCATCATTATGGGTAAATGTTTGATGGTAAAGTTGGCAAATATAATTATCAATGATTGCTGTTTTGTAATTTTCTGTATTGACTTTCAAAAAGTATAGATCTCAATTGAAGAATTCAGCGTTTATTTATCTATAACGCCCTCTTAATGACTCGAAGTAGTCTACTCACATTTCTGATCTGACCAATCAGTAGAGGCACTTATCACTTTGTAAACTTAGATATCGAAGAAGTGTTTATATCATACGTGAAATATATGTTAGGGAAGCTTAAGTTTGAGTGTGTCGGAAACAACTGCAGTTGCCAAAATAAGTGAAGACTTATTCAGATTTGAGCAGTAAGCAATAGGGAAGGGATAGAATATTACAGAAATCACACTCATTTACCTATTACAGTGGACAATTTTAGCACATAACGAACTTGTTTGCATTTGTGAAATTTCAGTTGCTACTAATTTCATAACACACAAACACTACTATTAACACTCAAATTTGTTCATTTATACTGCAGCTACTGTCACACTAATTTTTTTTACATTTAACTTACTTTGCATTTCCAACACAATACAATATATTTCAACCAACTGTCATGGTACTTAGTTTCTGGATGAAAAAGAGAGAAACCTCAGTTTAGGAGTTTACATCGTACACGAAAATTTCCTTTGTCACGAACTTGAGATACAAACTCCGGTTTCCCTCGGCAACGAAACCTCACTTTCGCACCGTTTACATCGCACTCAAACACCAGTTTCCGGTACCCAGATTTCCGAAACTGCAGTTTCTTGTGTCGGTGTAAACATACTGTTTGTTGAACGAAGACAATGAGGACAACACAAAACAATAAAGCGACAGAGATGGTTGTAGACAACACAACAAACAAAATACAGACGATAACAGTAGGCTCTCTTAGACAACATATGCGAAGTTGTTGGAGCTGGTGAATGTTCCCGTTTACAGGCACACGAACATGCCGGAAATCTCCAGCAAGACTGGCTGTCGCATCAACACTGCAAACGGCGTTTCTTCATGACCGGGACTGGGCCATACACAACTGTGGCTGTCGCAAGACATTCCTAAAGTTTGACATACAGCTTGATCCTACATCAGAGTTCTCCTAATTGATAACGGTAGCTATTGCTTCCTAATTAGCAGGGCGTATTTATCGGCCGTATAAACATGTCAATCCCTGCGACACAGAGCAAGTCACGTTTTATTTCCTGTTGTCATCGTCTAATTAGCGAGAGTTATGGCCCACCATCTGTTATTTCATTTCACTAATTGGACACATTTTTATGGTAGTTCTTTTTTTCTCTCACTCTCTCATCCCCCCTCCCTCCTCCCGTGTACCGTAGAAGGACAGATCCTCTAGTCCGACCCACAGCTACCACGAAACATATACACAAAAAAGGGGGGGAATAATTAGTGTTGTTTCCTGGAAGCGGGGTGTAAGACAGGGTCGGTAGCCGTAGATTCCTCGGGGACCTCCCATGGTTGGACGCACGTGTTGGGACCTGGAGATCCAGGACACATAGACGCAGGAAACTACGAACCTCTGTCGAGACAACTCCGAGCTGGAAGGTAGATATGTCAGCTGTGGTCGCGTTACGAAGGATGCGCTTTTATAACCAGCTATTCGGTTCGCGCTTGAAGCATTAACCTCTCCCTGCTTAATTATTTTACAGCTGTTGCAAATATTTTCATGCATTTATATAATTCAATTTCTGTACAATTTTAGACCGTAAATGAATTTACTTCGAAAAATTTAAATATATAAATGTGTATATATATATATATATATATATATATATATATATATATATATATATATATATATATATATATATATATATATATATATATATATATATATATATATATATATATATATATATATATATATATATATATATATGAAATTTTTTCCTAACAATTTTTTCTATATTTGAAAAAAAAAACACATAATGGATGGTCAAGATAACGCTTAGCGTGTACGTCTGGCCCAAGCTGCCAGTCTGTAGCGTGGTACGGAAAGTATTTTTTTATTGTGTAGTTATTAAAAATGTTTCCAATGTGTTTATCTACGAAAAGAAGACACACTTCAAACAGTGTTCCTGTTGTTTTAAAAATGCTTTCCACTAATAAAAAATAGTATTATCAAGCTCCTTAAAAGTGATAAAAATTACTTCTTTATAATACTGTAGCAGAGCAAATGTCAACCGTAATCGTAAAACAAAATCATAGAAATCTGCATTGGACAGCGACATCGACTGGCAAGACTGCCACTTACGAGAATCTGGGGCCGACCCCACCGTGGAGCAAACTAGGGTCACCTTAGGGTAGGCCACTGGTCTGATTAGTGTGTAGAACCTCGAGACGCTGAAAGTTTAATACGTCCAATCACCGACCATGAAGCAGAAATGGAGCTGTGCACCAAAGCCATTGAAACTATATGGTGTAAAATCATTTCACCAAAAATCAGTGTCCCTAGACATAATACAGAACGGACGCTGGTATTACTTGAAGTATTGGCAGGACTGCTATTTCTTCTTCTTATGGCATTTGTGCATTATAGTGGCAGTAAGGCTGAAAATTAAAAGTTGGTAGTTTAACAGGGCGAGTGAGAGATCTTGGTCATCGCCTAACATCTAGGTCTTTGGCACATATGGGGGAGGGGTAGACATGAGGTGAGTATGGAGCAGCGCCGGAACGATAAAGGCTGGGGAAACGGTAGATCTCCAAGAAAACCCGCCAACCAACGGAATTGTGCGGCGCGACTGCCCAACACTGCCGGGAATCGAACCCGGATCACCTTGGTGGGATGAAAGTGCTCTGACCACTCGGCCACCGCGGACTCTTCGTTTAAGGCCTCGCTTTTTAGTTTTGAAGGGGTTTCGAAAATATTATTTAAACGCAAATTTATACATATATCAAAATTAATTCTTACACTTTAACACATGTATAATCGTTTGTATCTAACTTTTTCTGTTGCAGTACACCAAACCGATTTTTAGATTTCACCCCTGAAATATTACATATTTTGTTGTCAAAATAAGCCAAAATGAAGCAAAATATTTTTTTTTGTTAGGAAACGGCACATTATTAAAAAAAAACTCTCTGACAAAATTGTGTATCGTTTGACTATACACAATCTCAATTTTTTTTCAAAGCATTTGGTTAAAAAGTATTCGAGTTATTTGCAATTGTTTGAAATAAATGAAAGATCATGGCCAACCGAATGAAGTGTGCAAATGAGGTGCCTGTCCTGTCTGTTGTGTTTATGTGTGCTCACAATAACCTGGTTGGGTGACTTCTCTCGGTTCCATAGAGTTACTCCGAAAGTAGAGTAAAGCAATCTAGAGTAATTAATCATCGAGCAAAGCAAATAAAAAGGGATTTTGAGACGTTAAAGAAGGCAAATTATTTTTTTACAAGATAATTAGGATAAATACGCAATTCTTTCCTGAGAAACCACATTTTTCCGTTTCGCTTCTTTAACCCAAACCTCACTTAAAAAAATGTTTACATGTAAATAATCACACAATAGCCATAACCTACTCGCAAACATGAGTACAATAAATAAAGTAGGCTACAGTATAAGTACAAAAACTCACTTTATGAATAAGAAAAACTAACAATCTTGTCACTCGCAATTTGCATCTTTCCAACAATTGCTGTAATAAACACGTGCACATTTTCTCCGAGATCATTTAAATCGAATTGAACTTCCGCCATTGTCAACATTACTCTCCGTTACTCTTCGAAAAAGGTTGTGTAAAATTTTACTTTTACAAGATGCTCAGAGAAATTGCTTTGAAATTTGTCCCTGTCACCAAAGCTTATCTGAAGGTTTTCAGGCAGGGGTGCAACAACAGGGGGATGCAAGGAAATGTTGCCTCCTCTCACGCCCCTTTTTTTTTTTAATTTTTTAAGCAGGTACAAGCAATAACACAATTTACGTCTCTACATACAATATTTCTACGTGTTCATTGTTTTAGTAATTAAATATGTAACTAAATCCATTTCATGAAAGCCAAATTCTACTACCCAAGATTGTGTTTATTGCCCTTTCTTAACTATTAAAATGAAAACAGCCGTTATTACGTTACCACCCCCCCCCCATAGGGAATTCAAGTTTTTGTGCGCGTGGTTCCTGGCAGGCGAAGAGTAAAGTTGACTCGCCGAGTAAGGTTTGAGAACGCACACGGCTTGCAAAGGCGCACTTGCTCCACTATGGCGCGCAGCAGTGTCAGCTGTGTCTGATGGATGGTAGCCCTGCTGCCTGCAGCGGCTGCACCGACAAATAGCGGCGTATTTTCACCATAATAAATTAACAGCGCGGCTAATTGGCGTGGCCGGAGCGCGCCGCGACCCGCCTGGATAAACTAATCAGACCCCGGGCGCCTTCCGCCCTCATCTCTACAGGGGTTGGGGGGGGGGGGGTGACGTCACGAGCGTGGATGCTGTGCTAGCTATGCTCACTAACATCACAACCAACCACTAGCAAGACGTTTTGTGTATGATCTTTGAAAGAGTTGTGCAATGGGAGTGCATAACTGGATTTAGTTTTTTGAACATACTCCATTGCGATGTAGATGTCTGTCAAAAATACCTAAAGAGAACAGAAAAACAATAAAAGAACCACAGTATGTTTTAGTCAACAGGATACGTACACACCATAAAGTTCCATAAATGTAATTGGATCAGATAAACCAAGGACAGCCGCATAAGAAAACAAACAGAAAAAAGGCATACATCACCAAAGCAGGCAACTCTGGTTTGAGGAATGTTTTAGCAAAGAGACGAACAGATAAAACATATGAACCACAAATTAAAACAAACATACAACACAACGATGAGACGAAACAAAACACGTAAGTGCATGTCAGTAGCTAGATCACTCGCCTCTCGCAAAGGCGGTCCGGGTTCGAGTCCCGGCGAGGGTCAGTCCCCGGATTATCGCACATGGGAATCGTGCATCACAATGCCGTTTGTCGGCGGGTTTTCTCGGGGATCTCCTGTTCCTCCCTCCCCCTCATTCCGGTGTTGCCCCATACTCACATCATGTCACACCTCACCAGAGCTAAAGACCTACTGTAGTTGTTAATAGTTAGTGCACCTGGTGTGTGAGACCTGCTGAAGCGTGATACGGAAACGTCTTCTTGTGTAACTATTAAAAATGTTTCCAATGCGTTTATCTACGAAAGGAAGACGTATTTCAAACTGCGTCCCCATGATTTAAAAAATGCTGTCCGCTAATTAAAAACATTATTTCCAAGCTCCTCAAAAGTGTTAAAAATTACTATTTCACGTTGCTGTAGCTGAGAAAAATACAAACCGTAATCACAAAACTAAACCATAGAACCCTTTATTAAACTTTGCCACGTACTTTCCACAAATAAAATAACAGGGTCATCGCTTGAAGCCCCATTGGAAAACGCATTCCACTAAAACACTGCACCCTAGTTTAGTTCTCCGCGCCTAGAGGCGATGAGGTGCTTGACGCACGTGTTATATTCGACTTATCTACATCCGCGTTTCCGTGCCTCTAACGTAAAAAAAAAAAAAAAAAAAGCAAGCGGCCACTCCAAAATCTCTTCACTCAATTTACTCCATAATACCAACTTCGTAGCACGCATAATGTACAATAGAGATACGTTTCAGAACTGTCACGTTCATAATATAATTGTCATAGTTACATTTTGACTTTTCATCACATCGACTACTCTTATGATCTGCTTTTATTTCGTTGTTGTTTTAGTGAAACCTTTATTTTTCGTTGGTAAGTTGTCGGGCAGAAATGGAGAGACTTCGACAATCTTCGGTTAAGTATTTGTTTTCCTGAAGGTCTGGAACTGCCCCCGGGAATCTTCTTGCGACCGTCGCCTAGCAACGAAGAGAATTACACGCTCCCCTCCATCTCCTCCCCTACTTGCCCCTTCCCGTACATCTGCAGACTGTTAAACGCTTATTAAAAAATCCATCAATCTCTCCTTGTACGCTACACTCTCGAAGACTTCGCTGATTGGCTGCGTTGTTACCACTGCTCGTACAGACCGCGATCTATATGTTGAACAGAAAGTAAGTTAGGAGGCAGTAACAAGCATTTATTACAGCTTCTTATATTTTCTTTTGACGAAAAAAGTATTTACGTATTCGGCCGTGGTCCGGACGCAAACCTCGAAGGTCCGCTCAAGCCAATTAAAATCGAGCGTTTGTTTCTCAAGCAGCTAATAGAGAGGTGACGTTGGCACATGCATTATTTATTATCTCGCGCCCGCCCGTCATGTGAGCATTCTATTAGCAAGGACAATTTATGGGGTTATAAAAGCCAATGTTTTTTTATTTTGGTTGCGTTACGAAATGGGGCAGTTGCTAAAACCTTTTTTCTGCGCCCTAGTCTAGAAAACAGACCAAGAAACATCTAAACGGGATTGCCAATTTACGTCCCACGAGAACAGGTAGATGCTGGAATATTGGTAAATTTACCAAACATGTTTAGTAAAATTTCCTCGAGCCACTGATTTTTGGTTAAAAGGAATTTTGCATCAACTTTTTTCAATGCCTCAATGTGCGCATCTGCAGCTTTGCTTCATGGTCAATGATTGGATGTTTTTTAACTCTCAGTGTCTTGGGATTCTACTGACGAATCACAGGCGTGTGTTGTCGCAGTAATTTTTTTCTGATTGGAATAGTGACGCCTCTGCACAAATTAACTCTGCCACTGACCATTAAGCACAGCTGCAGACGAGCACCTGAGGTAACGTTGGCTTAAAACTCTTAAAAAAACAGTGGCTCTAAGCTTGCCTATACATTTTAGTAAACATTCAAATATACTCAGATGTTGTCAAGATTTGTATAGTAACAATATTAGCAAGTTCCGATACAGTGAATGGGTGAAAAACTTCCGATACTGTTTACAAAGTATTTTTCCAGTGTAGTTAAAACAGACCATCGTCTAATCATATACGTCCCTTAACATTTAATGATTCCGTTTGTATGTTATATGATTACTTTTATCAGCTTATTTCACAGCTAAAAGCATCGACACAACTGTCATCGATTGGTTCCAAAGTTTAAACAAACTTGTAGGTGGTGCAATATTTAGTGGCGTCTTCGTATGTAACCTAGTTTCTTGTAAATATTTCTCATTACGTTACAGTCCAGCTACTTCAGTCATATACATCCGACCACTTTGTTATGTACCCTTCACATATATCTATGTTCCAGTCCTACTTAACCTAGTGTTACCTATACCAGTCCAACTTAAACCTAACCAATCGAAAAAAAAATTAATTAGTTAAATTAATAAAGACTTACAAAAATGTCTAACACATTTTTACCTAAAACATTGAAAGTGTCCTTCAGTAACATCACCTCGAACATAGAACACATTCTTATTTCCTTCACAGATTCATGACCAACTTTAACTCAACTTAACCAAACTCAAATGAAAAGACTGCGTACCTGCTAATATCAATTTAAGTGTTGAAACTTTCAAAACTGCAAAGTGTATTTACAGGATAGTTAATATACAAGACCCAGCAACGAAAAACGTATTGAATGACATGAAACGAATTAAAGAGAAAATATTGTCAGTCTGCACAGACAAGTTGGATACGAAAATATTCTGCACCAGCATGTTTAGCGATTTACGAGCACATCTGCTTATTGGTCATGGCTTGGACGCGTTTAACTGTCAGACGTGTGACGTCACAGTAACCTTGTTCCCACTGACAGTCAGATGAGAGACGTTGAAACACAAACACACGCTGCTAATAACCACGAAACAGAGTTACATATATTCATGCAAGGCACCGCAACAAGCTGGTGCAAAAAATACTTTTCTACTGATGTACAGTTTGTAGAAACCGGGCATTTCCGCGTGTTTAGTGACCTTTATGCAGTGGCGTGTGGTGAAGATACAGGAACAAATATTTTGGGTAAAATCAAATGCACGTCCTTTTAATTACACACGTCTAACGAAAAAAATAGTATAACGAACCAAATAGAAGTATTTTTTAAAATAAATTATGGCAACAAAATTTTCTGTCGAAGAAAATAAATTCCAGTAATAACTTCAATGTTATGATTGTTAAATTAACAGGAATTTATTTGTTGCAACAAAATTAATATCAACCTTATTTATTTGTTTGTCGTAACAATCCACTTTTCTCAGTGTCGTGTACAGTCTCGGTGTACACAGTAGGAACCAGTAACTACCGTACAACTGAGTCTAACAGAATGTAATGCGGCCAATCACAAGTTAGCTGCAAGGCACACATTATAGGCCTACCTACACGTGGGTTGACTTCCGCTGCACAACTATATCTGAGAAACTGGCGTGTACACGAGGGAGTAAACAACTCAACTGTACGTTGAGTATAAAAGCAGCCTACCTTGCAACACAGTCACCACACGCCACTGTCTAGGTTACACTCCACTGCCCTATGCATTATATGTTTATTGGCAAGTACACCAGCGAGTAGTCAGTTTCAACACAGTCCCAGCATCACGGAAGTATTTCTTTGTGTCTTTCCGAGTTTGCTATTTTTTTTATTAATCCTTTGTGGTAAATAATTCAATACCGAGGAAAATATACATGTCTGTTTGAAGACTATCTTGTCTAAAATTTTGTATTTGCAAAATTTTCCTGTAACTAAAATGGCAAAATGTGAAGTCAATCATTCTCGTTACTGTAGTGTATGTGTCCTTCTCAACTACACTAATTTGTATTTGAAGTTTATTCTGCATTGTTTGTGTGTATGACAACAATACAAAAGATAAGATAATTTGTCACTGAACTTTTATTATTCGTTATTGCATTTTTCGTCCAATTTCAGACACTGTGTATTAGGGCTAGGAAAAATTCGCGAGTTCAATGACATGCATGCTATAATCCAATGTCCTATGCATACTCAAGCCCCGTCTAGTGGTTCATTGTCTGTTGTCTGAATGAGTAGCAGGTAATAGACAAATAGTAAGACTTCGGTATTCACAGGATAATGGATTTTAGCATGTTGGTCGTTGAACTCGCGAAATATTCCTAGCCCTACTGTTTGAAAAATAATTTATTTTGTGTCTCTTTCTACCCAATACGGGATAATCTTACAAGTCTACACTGACCTGTAAGCTATATGCATGCATATAGCAGCTACTCTTTGGCTTCTTGATGACAAAGTTTGACAAAGTTGGTACACAATTATTAGGCTAATAATTTGCAACTCTTTTTATCGGCTCTGAGACATTTAGAAAGTGCCAAATAGTTGTTGGGCAATCCCAAAATTACACGCGTGTTTGTCTCGCTGGACTCACTGAAGCGAACTCCAAATTTCATAGTAGCTTAAGGCCTGTACAGTTATGGTTGCAGTCTATTCCACAAAAAAAAAATACGTTTTTTTTGGCAGCTGGAAAACATTATTTCAGTAACTACAGCCAAAATAATATTTTCGTGAAACAATGAATTAACTTATTTGAAATGAGCATATGCGAGTCATACAGTGTTAACAGTAGGCTAGGCAGTGGGAAATGTATAGTGATGCGCAATGAACAACGTGTAACTGTCAGAAAAGTGCCTCATCGTGGGACAGAGTTAATAAAATGGCGACTATTATACCTCACCATCGTATACACAGTTGTGCATGATATATAACTGTATTTGATTGTAGGCCTATGAAATATACAGGCAAAATACTTTCCCAGAAGTTAGAATTTAATAACTTGTAGACAAATGCAATTATTCTTTGGTTATTGGCGGAGACTGGAAATATTTGCGGGTTCAGTGACTTGTGAGATTATTTATGATCTGAAGCAGGAAACAGCTCCTCACTGCTTGTTCGCTCACACAGTTATAAGGGCCTGAACTAGTATTATTTTTATTATTTTTATTATTGGCTTAACGAATTCCATGCGGTGCCAAATAAGTCAAAGACCAACTGCGAAATTGATAGAAAGTTACATCGTTGTTGGAAACCAAAGGCGATTTGTTCAGGTCCCTAGTTATTGGGAGTGTGTTTTGTAAGAGGACATGTCTCACCTGACTCAGTCAATCAGAACAAAGATGCTGCGACTTGAAGCGCCTGTGATTCGCGGGTGATCTTTCAGCAGAGCAATAAGTGTAATTACTCAACTAGCCACAGAAGTAGCTGTAAGCTGCAGTGTTTTCAAATATAAACGGAAATGTATTCTAATTGCATCAGGTTATTGGCTCACAGGCCTCAAAGAAGGGTGAAATATGTCGATGAACAATTGCAGAAGGGACACAGAGTATTTTTTTAAATGGTGGAAAATCGCGATAACATATTCTTCCAGTGTATTCTCCTGCGTCTTGTGTGATGAGACTACGATTATGTGATTATGTGACACGATATCGCTGTTTACAGATGTTATCACATACGTACACTGTAAAAATTCTCCCTACAATGTTCAGAAAGCAATAAACTTAAACTCAGTATGGAACAGTTACCATGCTTCCTGCATGTATATACGCAAACTTTTACATTTGTTACAGTACAAGTCTGGTAACCTCAGTATACATGTGATTGTTTTATATAAAAGTTTATGACTTCTACCATATCTACTTTCTTAGAGCTCCTATACACACGTCTGACAAATGTGAAAACTATATTTTAGTTTTGTGTGCACTATGCCTGCAGCTTCTGTTCTCAGCTGTTTTAGCGAGAGCCAGGCTGTACGTAGGAGAATATAGCGCCGAAGTCATCGAATGTTTTCATGCAGGTTACTTACTACTGGTCCAGAGTCTTTTAGGATGAGTTTTGTAAGCAATGAATAACCCATTCGTAGGGACCTGAAAAATTCGCGTTTTCGTTCACAATATTTTTAGAATATATTGTCGTAGATCACCAGAATTGGCATTGGTCCAGTCAAACATGGACCTACCAGTAATGTAATAAAAGTGTCAGAAATTAACACTTTACATTGAAGCCTAGCAAGCTGTCACTTTTCCCACGATAAATTAGCATCCCTAAGTATTTTCTGATCTTTATAGCCACATGATCGGCTACAGTCAGCACAAATTATATTTGTCCTCTGTCTTCAGCCCGCGGATGTTCCAGGAGAAATAGAGTTCCCATAAAGTGGCTGTGGAACAGGAGCCCGAACGTAAACGAACCGACAGGCTGAAATTTTTCCAAGTATGTCGACACGGTATAAGTATCGATACTGACGGTTCCAGCCCCGTTCCTCGTCAGTAGGCAATCTCATAAACAAAGACTCCCCACCCCATTTACATACCAAGCTAACAAGCCTGGCATAAGGACACGGGAGCCATATTCATTCCACCTGCCAGACCTATTTCCCCCGTCTTTTCGGAGGACTCCTTTGATCATGGGCACCGAGGGAACAATAACTGGGAAAATCGGTTGCCTTAACGAGTAGCAGGTATATACAATAGAAGTCACAAATGACGTCTCCATCCGAGGTCCCGGGAGGCCGACGACGTGAGGCGGGAACCGCCGAGCGTGGTTAGGAGGGGGAGTACATTTTAATTGACAATGAAGAACTGTATTACGAGGAATTTTTACGAGGAGGCGGAGTGAGCGAGCGAGGTAGAAGGAAGATTGGCGGAAAGAGTAGGAGAGATGCTGGGATAAGTGAAGGGGAACAAGAGGAAGGGGTGAGGAAGGGAGAGGACCCGGCCTGCAGGCGGCTGGAAGAAACTCGCACACCTACGCTGCATTCCAACACTCGCTGACTTCACTCGCAAGTATTTTCCAGTGATATCAGCTGTAGTTCCGTTACTCCTGACTGAGGATGATATTGACTGACGCCTAATGAAAGGCTACAACTACTGATTACACTGGAGCTCAGGAGATGCAGCGTAGCGCCAATGAAAACATGCATCGACACAAGATTCAAAACATCTGTCCTCTAGTAACTTTTGTAAACATATGGTGTAACATACATAAAAATAATTCTAGAGTAGTTATTTTCAAAGTAGGTGTTTAAAATAGCATGAACATTAAATTGATACAATTCTCAGAAGCGTATTATCGCATAATTATGGGACATAAAACATTCTTATAAGAATGTTTTCATTTAGATATATTAGGAAACTGTGTTCCTAGTTAAATTCGTATTCAGGCACGAGTTTTCTTTTATTTACATGTTTGTCGCTGTCAATCATCCCAAAATTCTAAAAACACTAACAATGATTAAATAATTACTGATGCTGACATGGTTCCATTACTATTGACGAACACTGACGGACTCATCAGTGAAATCAGCGCTCACCAGCAGTAACGGAATGTGGCGCCAGATGCAGCTTGTTGAGTGCGGACAGCTCCTTTCAGCGCCGCGGACGTCGTCGGCGAACAAACGAACAGCGCGCATAAGCGATATGGCGTGGGTGACGGCGTAGAGAGTGTTTATTTTGTAGAGCGTGGAGGAGAGGAGGGAAGGGAGAATGACGAGGGTTGCACGTGAGCTGGCAGTTCTCACCCAAGTGTCTGTATACACTTGTTACATCGACTTTGTTTTGAGAGATATACAACTATTCGATCGCAAGGATCCTCAAAAAAGTCTCCGGACGAGATACTTTTAGATAGGGACTTCTGATTTTCCCGAAAATATTATACGACTCTTCGTTTCAATATCATATATGCCCCATCAATACCATATATGCCCCATCAATACCATATATGCCCC